>NQII01001923.1:136886-193730 GCA_002778355.1 Clitarchus hookeri | reverse complement strand
TTCAACCCTTTCCACACCGCAAGACGGTTCACGCGACACAAATATTGAAGCGCTCATTTCTGCCGAGTCGTGTGAATACGTATCGGATGGGAAAGTCCCCGTCTGAAGAAAACCAGCGAAAGACGCTGAAATAATTATAGGCTTCAGTCTTTCCCTGTATGAAGGATTGGTTGAGGGGAGGGGGGAGTGGGGAGGTTCTCGTTTCGTTGCAGCTTCGTATATCCGAGAATCGTTGATGACGGCACAGAGAATTTCAAACGAAAATTTTCTTTCTTTACCCCCACCCACTGCGTCACCTTGTATGTTCCGGGCGGTCTCAAAGACATTTCGCCCATTAAAACTGCATGCGCAGTGCATGACGTGTCCTGGACTTGAACGGAATACACGCATTCTAGAAACTGTCTTTCTAGTCGCGCACTCTCATTTACGTGTTGCAGCTGTCTTGCGTTAAGAGGAGTACACAGTGACACGTTTTCTGTGAAATCGATGTTTGCGCTTATTCGCGTATCTCGGTAAATAAATGTTGTGGAACTACGACTTTTTGTCAAAAATGGTATGAAAAACTATTATCTTTACCTCTACGTTTTTACTCTTAACATATTATGAACATTCGTGGAGAAAAAAAAATCGTGAAATTGGTTAAATGTCGCGTTTTTTTTAAAGCTCGCCTATGAAGTTTCCTTAAGCGGCAAGAGAGACGTACAAGCATACGGGCGTAGTTGAACCTGTGGGATTTCTTGGCGTTTAATAATGTCCCACTGTTACATATCTGATTTGCACAGTAAAGGACCTCGACGGAAACGCTGCACGCCTTGCGCGTAGGAGCGATGAGGCGCTAGGCGTGCGTGTAATTGTCGCCCCTAACGCTCCCTCGCTGCTTGAACCTCGGACGCGTAGCTGTGTACTCCTCTCAGATCTAACCGCTGCGTGGTCACACGAACCCTTGTGCACTGCCACGAAACGTGAGAAATATCACAGGAGGAAAGGAGACGTTACACGATTCCTTCGGAAATTCTCGAATGTGCTTTTTTCGCCAGTCACCAAGTAACACTTCGATCGCTTCAGTATACACTTGGAGTCGAGTTACAGCTATTCAATTAGCGTGCGCGTCTTCGTCTCGCCTGTGTATAAGGCCCATGCATCGACACGCCCGGAGAGCGCACTCCATTCTCGTGCCCTTACTCTCGCTGCCACGTCAGAACGACGTCTTAAGACTCTGGTCGTCGCAGTTTGTCGGAGAGAGTGCGAAATAGCGCACCCGTAGTAGTACACTCGCCGCGCTCTCTCCTTTTCTCTGGAATCCGCCATGTTCATTTACATCTGCACGTTCTCATTATTTTAGTCAGAAGATAAGTTACCCTTTGTTAACTCATATTTCAACGAATATGCTTGTTTAAACCGTGCTTTATAACAGTTTGCGACAATGTGGACGATTTGTGGCCGTTATTAGTGTTTAATTGAGCTTACTTGGTGCATTTGTAAACGTGTGCTTAGAATGCGAAACAATACGCAGTGAAGATAAAAACTGTTATGTTTAACGTCGACGCATATGTTCGCACGTATTATGGAGCTACGTTAGAAACTTTCAACTTTCACCGTCAATGCTTAGTTTCATACCTAGGGACTGGAATATTACGAAAATGTATTTCATGTTAAGCTATAATTTAAACTGATGTACAATTCTGTTATGTTTGCTATTGGATCACAGTTTATAATACACGCATAATTTAACCTCTGAACCAATAACCGCCCTGAAAAAAAAACCAACGCCGAATCCCGTGCCAGCTGGTCTGAGGTAAAAATGGCCACACACTGAACAATAAGCCGGGGCTCAAAAATGNAACACTTCGATCGCTTCAGTATACACTTGGAGTCGAGTTACAGCTATTCAATTAGCGTGCGCGTCTTCGTCTCGCCCGTGTATAAGGCCCATGCATCGACACGCCCGGAGAGCTCACTCCACTCTCGTGCCCTTACTCTCGCTGTCACGTCAGAACGACGTCTTAGACTCTGGTCGTCGCAGTTTGTCGGAGAGAGTGCGAAATAGCGCACCCGTAGTAGTACACTCGCCGCGCTCTCTCCTGTTCTCTGGAATCCGCCATGTTCATTTACATCTGCACGTTCTCATTATTTTAGTCAGAAGATAAGTTACCCTTTGTTAACTCATATTTCAACGAATATGCTTGTTTAAACCGTGCTTTATAACAGTTTGCGACAATGTGGAAGATTTGTGGCCGTGATTAGTGTTTAATTGAGCTTACTTGGTGCATTTGTAAACGTGTGCTTAGAATGCGAAACAATACGCAGTGAAGATAAAAACTGTTATGTTTAACGTCGACGCATATGTTCGCACGTATTATGGAGCTACGTTAGAAACTTTCAACTTTCATCGTCAATGCTTAGTTTCATACCTAGGTACTGGAATATTACGAAAATGTATTTCATGTTAAGCTATAATTTAAACTGATGTACAATTCTGTTATGTTTGCTATTGGATCACAGTTTATAATACACGCATAATTTAACCTCTGAACCAATAACCGCCCTGAAAAAAAAACAAACGCCGAATCCCGTGCCAGCTGGTCTGAGGTAAAAATGGCCACACACTGAACAATAAGCCGGGGCTCAAAAATGCATAGTTCAATAGAGTCCAGCCTACAGGTAGTTTAAAACGCGAAGTTTTCCAGTCCATATTCACACCAAAACAGAAATAAAGATAACAGTCCCAAATTGAGGGAGTGAGACAGGAAGACCTCATGAAAGAGCAGTATCGCCGGGGAATGCGAAAATCTTTCTCTCAGAAGGGAGTGATTCTTTGAATTGAGACACGACCACAGAGAACGTAAATGTACAGAGTTGGAACGGCTGCTTGTACCGTCAACTCCAGCCGCTCACGTCGGCAACATTGCCGCCTCTATGGCCAGCCAAATGTCGCAACACTGTTCACCAATCAGCGCCTGGCAACGTCTAGGGTGACCAGATGTCCTGGTTGTCTCAGGACCGTCCCATTTTACTAAAGTGCTGTCCTGCGGGATGCGAAATGCCAAATAATCCACAATTAATTTTTTTATTTCTTTATTTATTTATTTATTTATTTTTTTTTTTTTTTTTTTTCAAATGTCCTGCGATAAGTCCTGCTTGATACACAACCGACCACTGAAAATTTTTACTATTTACATATTCAGTAAGTTAAATGAACAGATTTTAGAAAATAAGACTTTATAGTGTGCCATTCATTTATATAAAAAATATACCTCGAAGAATTTTTAATAATAAACTGCCCTGCTGGTGTTGGTAAACTTACACTTAAATTGTAGTCATGATTTTTATCCACGTTCAGGGTCTGCTCTTTCAATTTTTTTTTCAATCACGTTAACTTCTATTTACAGTGCTGTCGTTCCTTTTATTTTAAATCACATGTCTTATAACAAATGTCCTGCTCCGCGTATTAAGAAATATGGTTGCCCTAACTGACACGCACCAGCAAAAACAGGGAATCTCCCGCACCACGCGGTAGCCAATCAGACACGAGGCCCGCACCCAGAGTCTCGTGCGGCCAATCAGCGAGTGGGTGCGCTCGCATCAAAGGAGCCGCCTCGTAATTTCGCCTGTTGTATAATTACTTGCTCTACGACACGGCCGAAAGAGTTAAACACGTTGTTACGAATGTGAATTTCAAGCCATTCATATGTGAAAGTTGCTAAGGGCGTAGCTCAATAATGAGTCATGATTAGGTAGAGCACAACAGTATAAGATTAAGTTTATTGAACATAAAGATTATACAATAACTATTTACGTGACTATTGATCGTGAGAGCTTAAATTGAATATCAAGATGCTAATTAATTATGTAAAGATGTTACTGTCACAATCTAATTGGAAAGTCCCCACCTTGTTCATGTTGCCGGAGGCTGATTCTAGGAGGCGTTAAACGACGGCCGCACACACCCATCTTCAGTGGTCTCCTCTCTGGTCGGGTCGACGACAAAAGACGCCGCTCCCAGTGTTACTCTGGCCTATATCGGTTACGTTGTTTAATATTTCGGGCCCGTTTACTGGCCGGTGGAGGGGATTTCTGCAACTGTCATTCACAAGGCGTTGTTGCAGTCACGCTCGTGCCCTGGTTTAATGATTGAAGGTGTGATCAGGCAGGCCGTTCAGCTAAGGCCTGATCACATCATAACGACCTGCTTCACATGTGCCAGAGAGGTGGAAGACGTCCACTAGTCCTCTTATAAAGATCTGAAGAGATAACGAGCGAGTTGCTTGATTGACCGTTCAACAACACATCGGACATATGGAAAAGATAACTAGAGACCGGAAAGATGTATCGGGTGGGTTTTGAAACAAAATACAGTGTAAAAATATTCTGTACTTGTTGCAAACTATTTCTTGTAAACTAGTTTGCCAAATATTTTCTTTGTATTCCTACAGCTGAAGTACTGTATATTTAAAACGCATTATTTTAGAAAATACGAAATTGTGTATATAGACCTGGGATGCGATTTTCGTAATAAACTACGACACTCCGCACTAAGGTTATCTAACCTACAAAAACCGTTCAAATTCTTACGCATTTCAAGTTTTATTTTTAAAAAAGTTTTTTCTACATTCTTATGGCAAGACATAAACATACTGCTTCATTCATATTGATTTTAGTTAAGGATTTGAAACGGATTCATATATAACTTATTGGAGCTGGATGGCATATAATTAACAACGCGCAGTATTTTTGTGAGTTTTAGGAACTTATCTTTCTGTTTCAATTAGATATGCATTTTAATTTATGATTACTGAACTCTGTTAGCATTGTGTTTAATCTAATTTACAGTATCTGCAGTGTCACAAAAAGATATTTCGCAACTAGCTGCCAAATAATTCCACGTACTAGTACGAAATACTTTTTCAGTGTAGATTTCAAGTGCTTGTAAATTTTTGTTACTCCTGCAATTTGTCCACGAGCTGTTTGGCACACCTCCTGCAGGACTCTGAACCAGTGACAAACAGGCAACCAAATGCAGAACCCAAGCTCGACCTCACACTGCGGCAGCAATAAGCCAATAAGCAGTCCGCTTGAGTGCAGAAACGAATGTAGAGTCCAGCTTTGAGGTTAATGAATTCGCGAGTTTNGAAGCCAATAAGCAGTCCGCTTGAGTGCAGAAACGAATGTAGAGTCCAGCTTTGAGGTTAATGAATTCGCGAGTTTTTCCCGTCTCTAGCGATGAGCGAGTTCTCTGTTTTCTTTATATTCAATCATACTACTCAGCTTGCAGATGTTCACATGAAATATCCCAATCACGATAGTAGAAGAAATTATTGCAGAACAGGTTTGAGGGATGCAGAATATATGAGGACTGGTGACATCATTATGTTATATATATGATAAATTTAAGGATCGGTCTTTGACGTGTAAAATTAGATTTTGCTCACTACGTAAGAGCTATATGATTTCTTTTTTATGCAATGTTGCGTCTCCCAACAGATAACAATATGCATACATTCATCAAAACTGCAATGAGTGGTGAAACGGTTGAGTACATGAAGTACCACTTGTGCAGGAAATCAATAAGTACTTCCGGTATAAATGTAGTGCAAGACATGCTACCGGTAGCTTTGAACACAAACTCTGACAAAGGAACGCATATGCTCAGGGTTGGTTGCGATTTTGGCTACTACCATCTCCTTGTGTCCATCTATGAAGAAGAAACGGAAGGAAACATATGCAAAAACAACAAAAAGTGTGTCACTCACTCGCTATTTACTAATATTAAGTTCATGTATAGGTTGTTCGCAGTTCGACGAGAACTTTTGGGATCCCTGCTAAATATCTACTTTCCATCTCGCTTTGGATCCTTCTGCCATATGTAAAATATACGTTCACNCTTTTGGGATCCCTGCTAAATATCTACTTTCCATCTCGCTTTGGATCCTTCTGCCATATGTAAAATATACGTTCACGTGGGGCCATTCATACGTCAGTCGAGCGAAAACGAGAGATTGTTGGGAACACAACGGCGTTATTGATGTCCTAGTTCGAACACTATTGTGTGTAAAGTAAAAGAACACCAACCTGATTCGACACAAATTTCAACGTTGCACTCGCAACACGACGTGAAGACTTTGAACTATTTTACTTATTTCGTTACCAGTTTAACCGGGAGCCTGCAAGTCCGTGAGTACGGCACCGTTTACGCAGTTAACGAACAGTGATTTTTTCAAAGGTTGATTCGAAAAGTCCTTTTTTTTATCGCGAAGAGCCTATAAAATGCATGCTTGGGAAGAAATAGCATGGAGGGAGGTGCTTGAGCTATGAACTCCAACAACTCCAACAACTCCAACTCCAACAACTCCAACTTTTTTTCCCCGTAAATCTTAAGACTGGGCTGGCTGTCTCCAGTTAGAAATTTTTCCAAGCCGCGGCAGTTATCAAATCGTAAGACATATGCGTGAGCAGAAGGGCGAGGGAAAGAGTAAGTGAGTGAAGAGATTTGGTCGGCTCTTAATAGCGATGTATTGACAGCCGATGAAGGTGATTGGGGTTGGTATGGAGCAGCGCTGGAATGAAAGGGCGGAGGAAAAGGGTGATCCCCGAGGAAACCTTCCGACCAGCGGCATCGTCCAGCACGATTTCCACATGCGAAAATCCGGGAGTGACCCGACTGAGGAGTGAACCCGGTTCGCCTTGGTGGGAGGCTAACCGCTCAGCAACCGCTGCCTCAAAGCAACGCGACGAGAAACTGTATTTATTTTTCATGAGCCACTGGTAGTATGAGGATAAGTCAAAAAGCAATTTTCCCAATCTTTTGTAGGTGAATGGGTAAAGACAGTTCAAGATACAAAACACCCGTTTTATTTCGGCACCATATATTAATTTTTCTACATAATCACCCAATTTATTTAAGCATTTGTTATAATTTAAAATAGTTTTTCAATTCTCTGACGAAAGAAAGTGGCGTCCTTCTCAATAAAATATTTCACGACTTCGTCTTTTGCTTCGCCGTCGCTGGAAAATCGTCTGCCCCGTAGATGGTCTTCTTGC
Source organism: Clitarchus hookeri (assembly GCA_002778355.1). Taxonomy (NCBI): domain Eukaryota; kingdom Metazoa; phylum Arthropoda; class Insecta; order Phasmatodea; family Phasmatidae; genus Clitarchus; species Clitarchus hookeri. The sequence goes on along the minus strand of NQII01001923.1, from coordinate 186,692 downwards.
ACGACGAGTGGAGTTGTACGATAATGCCAGTCCTAACGTAGCCCGTACTATAACAGCCTCACTGCACACCTGGTACTGGAAATACGTTTCCCATCTGTTTGTACAGGCGAATAAACGTCTACGGGACAGGCGATTTTCCAACGACGACGAAGTGAAAGACGAAGTGGTGAAATGGCTTAATGAGCAGAACGCCAATTTATATCGTCAGCGGATTGAAAATATACTTTAAATTGTAACAAATGCTCAATTAAATTTGGTCGTTATGTCGAAAAGTAGCGGAATGGTGCCGAAATAAAAAAAGAGAATTTTGTATCTTGACCTATCTTTACCCGTTCCCTTATAAAAAAACTATGAGCGCTTGCTTTTTGACTACACTCGTAGGTGTGTTTTTTACTTATAAATATAATTTCGGGTAGCTACATTGGCCAGGAAGCATTGAAATCTGCGCCAATTTGAGAAAGGGTTGCACGTCTGTCACATTACATGATTCTCATCAGTCGTCCTTTGTCCCGTTCTTTCACGATCTTTTTCCGGCCGCAGCGATGTCGAAGATTTGATGTTTTACTGGATTCCCGATATTCACAGTACACTCGTGAAATGGTCGTACGCGAACATCCAAATGTTATCGCTACCTCGGCAATGCTATGTTCCATCTCTCGTGCGCCGACTATAACACAACGTTCAAACTCAAACTCACTTAAATCTTGATAACCTGTAATTGCAGCAGCAGTAACCGATCTAGCAACTTGACCAGACGCTTGTCTGGCGTTACTCTGATTGGTTCCTTACCTCTGTTATTTGCATACACACGCCTATACCGGCTTTTTTTTTTTGGCTCTCTAGTGTAATTTTCTCACACTACGAATGGAAGCTGGCCTGCTTAAAAACACTGCACCACTCCGTACCTCATCATTAAACCTTTTCATCTTCAGCAGCATCAGAGCGGCCACTCTGCGTATTCGGACACAGGAAGTATCCCCCCTGGGGCCGCGGTGGCTGAGCTGTTAGCACGCTTGCCTCCCACCAAGGCGAACCGGGTTCAATCCCCCAATTTTCACATGTGGGAATCGTGCCGGACGATGCCGCTGGTCGGCGGTTTTTCTTCGAGATATCCGGTTTCCCTCGCCCTTTCATTCCGGCGCTGCTCCGTACTCACCTCATTCACTCACAGTACCTCCCATGGCAAAGATTAATCAACCCATGTACAGCTGGAAGCTCACTAAGCAAGCAAACCAGTTTCGTCACCACGCTACACCAGAGAACGAGAATATTGAGCGGCCACCTCCAGATGTACAAGCGATGCATACTTTCTGAGAGTAGTTGTGGCCAAGGTGTTTTGGCCACAATATAACGCTCAGATTTTAAACTTAACTGAAATAAATTGCAGCCAACAGTCGTGTTTAAAATGATGTAAAATAATTTTTTTTGAATTTCCCACCCACCCAGTACGAGTATATAAATATAAAAAATTAGATGGTTACTGTATTTTTAGGTTCGATATTGTGTCATCACCTCAGTGATGAGAAAATTTAAATTTGAATCCATATGCAAATGCCTCTCAAAATCTTTCATTGAGTTTATCTGTCAGTAAAATTTTCTATACAATCTTATGGACTAACAGGTTACGGAGATCCAATTGATTTATTACAATTCTATGAGGTATGGATTCGAAATTCCTCTCACATAATTTTCCAGGGCTTCATTGCATATGTCACACTATACTGAGTATTTTAGAAAATGTAATATCTTATTTTCGTTTTTTAATGAGGTTTGCACATTGCTCTAAAATACATGATTTATTTTAGCATTGCTTTCCCGGTTGCTGACCACTCATGCAACAAATAAGTGCATTACGCCAAAAGAAAACTTTTTGAAGCTTATTCTAAGTTACATTTAAACATATATAATTGAGGTACTACGTAACGTAAATCTCCCTTTTAATAATATCACTGCCTATTATATGAGCAAATAAAATTAAAAATATTTGCTTTCTATAAAGCAGACGCAACAATATTGATAAGTCAATTAACCGTAATCATATGCAAGAAAGACTTTCTTAAATACACGCATTAGTTTAATTTTACTACACACGCAATTATTGTTATTTTTAATTATAGATTACATAACAACGGAAATATGTTGTTTATTTTACAGCAGCAGCATTCGGAAAATTGTCTATAGGTTAGCCTTTGCTCGTATGCATGAGTGCATTCATAATAAACTACACAAATAAATATATATATACATATATCATAAAACCCCAACAACTGTCACAAATTCTCACTGAATAAAATTGCTTTTACGTTTAACGCCACTTGTTTGTACTTTAACATCGAATGATTATAAATATGATTTTAGTACAACTGATGTTTTACAAATCGCAACATGTAGTTGAACCTCTGCAATTTTGAGTACGATATAATTCGAAGCAAAGAAAGTATTATTCGCATGAGTTATGAAGGCAATACGAGTTGAACCGCGACTGTTAAGTCAGCTTATTTTTCCATGCTTGCACTCTGATCCCATAATATTTAAATCTTCAATGTTGAAACTTTAAATGAGTTTAATGTTGATTAATTTAAACGGCTCAAAACTAATCGGTTATTTTTTTGGAATTGGTGGATTTAATTGAATAAGGTTCAAATATTTCTGAACTATGTAATACGTCACACTCATTTTGTTCATTCAGGTGGTTATCGAATTTTCAGTCTTATAACCTTCACGGCTAGCTGGGGCGTGATTATCCAAATCCAAGAATACTGGTAGAAGTAAAAATAATTGCAATAAATTCAAATCACTTACGGAAATACAATGAATTGTTTGCTTTATACTGACATATTGAGTGACCAACTAGTATCACGAAATATAAGTATACTCAGTTCTAGTAAAGGGCAATATGCGCAAAAAAATAATATCGACTGGTTAAGGGGAAAATAATTTTCGCTAATGTTGTAAATGATACACGNCTTTTGGAATCCCTGCTAAATATCTACTTTCCATCTCGCTTTGGATCCTTCTGCCATATGTAAAATATACGTTCACTTGGGGCCATCCATACGTCAGTCGAGCGAAAACGAGAGATAGTTGGGAACACAACGGCGTTATTGATGTCCTAGTTCGAACACTATTGTGTGTAAAGTAAAAGAACACCAACCTGATTCGACACAAATTTCAACGTTGCACTCGCAACACGACGTGAAGACTTTGAACTATTTTACTTATTTCGTTACCAGTTTAACCGGGAGCCTGCAAGTCCGTGAGTACGGTACCGTTAACGCAGTTAACGAACAGTGATTTTTTTCAAAGGTTGATTCGAAAAGTGCTTTTTTTTTTATCGCGAAGAGCCTATAAAATGCATTCTTGGGAAGAAATAGCATGGAGGAAGGTGCTTGAGCTATGAACTCCAACAACTCCAACAACTCCAACTTTTTTTTCCCCGTAAAACCGAAAACTGGGCTGGCTATCTCCAGTTAGAAATTTTACCACGCCGTGGCAGTTATCAAATCGTAAGACATTGGCGAGGGCAGAAGAGCGAGGGGAAGAGTAAGTGAGTGAAGAGATTTGGGTAGCTCTTAATAGCGAGGTATTGACAGCCGATGAAGGTGATTGGGGTTGGTATGGAGCAGCGCTGGAATGAAAGGGCGGAGGAAAAGGGTGATCCCCGAGGAAACCTTACGACCAGCGGAATCGTCCAGCACGATTTCCACATGCAAAAATCCGGGAGTGACCCGACTGAGGAGTGAACCCGGTTCGCCTTGGTGGGAGGCTAACCGCTCAGCAACCGCTGCCCCAACGCAACGCGACGAGAAACTGTATTTATTTTTCATGAGCCACTGGTAGTATGAGGATAAGTCAAAAAGCAATTTTCCCAATCTTTTGTAGGTGAATGGGTAAAGACAGTTCAAGATACAAAACACCCGTTTTATTTCGGCACCATATATTAATTTTTCTACATAATCACCCAATTTATTTAAGCATTTGTTATAATTTAAAATAGTTTTTCAATTCTCTGATGAAAGAAAGTGGCGTCCTTCTCAATAAAATATTTCACGACTTCGTCTTTTGCTTCGCCGTCGCTGGAAAATCGTCTGCCCCGTAGATGGTCTTCTTGCACGACGAGTGGAGTTGTACGATAATGCCAGTCCTAACGTAGCCCGTACTATAACAGCCTCACTGCACACCTGGTACTGGAAATACGTTTCCCATCTGTTTGGACAGGCGAATAAACGTCTACGGGACAGGCGATTTTCCAACGACGACGAAGTGAAAGACGAAGTGATGAAATGGCTTAATGAGCAGAACGCCACTTTATATCGTCAGCGGATTGAAAATATACTTTAAATTGTAACAAATGCTCAATTAAATTTGGTCGTTATGTCGAAAAGTAGCGGAATGGTGCCGAAATAAAAAAAGAGAATTTTGTATCTTGACCTATCTTTACCCGTTCCCTTATAAAAAAACTATGAGCGCTTGCTTTTTGACTACACTCGTAGGTGTGTTTTTTACTTATAAATATAATTTCCGGTAGCTACATGGCCAGGAGGCATTGAAATCTGCGCCAATTTGAGAAAGGGTTGCACGTCTGTCACATTAAATGATTCTCATCAGTCGTCCTTTGTCCCGTTCTTTCACGATCTTTTTCCGGCCGCAGCGATGTCGAAGATTTGATGTTTTACTGGATTCCCGATATTCACAGTACACTCGTGAAATGGTCGTACGCGAACATCCAAATGTTATCGCTACCTCGGCAATGCTATGTTCCATCTCTCGTGCGCCGACTATAACACAACGTTCAAACTCAAACTCACTTAAATCTTGATAACCTGTAATTGCAGCAGCAGTAACCGATCTAGCAACTTGACCAGACGCTTGTCTGGCGTTACTCTGATTGGTTCCTTACCTCTGTTATTTGCATACACACGCCTATACCGGCTTTTTTTTTTTTTTTTTTGGCTCTCTAGTGTAATTTTCTCACACTACGAATGGAAGCTGGCCTGCTTAAAAACACTGCACCANCTTTTTTTTTTTGGCTCTCTAGTGTAATTTTCTCACACTACGAATGGAAGCTGGCCTGCTTAAAAACACTGCACCACTCCGTACCTCATCATTAAACCTTTTCATCTTCAGCAGCATCAGAGCGGCCACTCTGCGTATTCGGACACAGCAAGTATCCCCCCTGGGGCCGCGGTGGCTGAGCTGTTAGCACGCTTGCCTCCCACCAAGGCGAACCGGGTTCAATCCCCCAATTTTCACATGTGGGAATCGTGCCGGACGATGCCGCTGGTCGGCGGTTTTTCTTCGAGATATCCGGTTTCCCTCGCCCTTTCATTCCGGCGCTGCTCCGTACTCACCTCATTCACTCACAGTACCTCCCATGGCAAAGATTAATCAACCCATGTACAGCTGGAAGCTCACTAAGCAAGCAAACCAGTTTCGTCACCACGCTACACCAGAGAACGAGAATATTGAGCGGCCACCTCCAGATGTACAAGCGATGCATACTTTCTGAGAGTAGTTGTGGCCAAGGTGTTTTGGCCACAATATAACGCTCAGATTTTAAACTTAACTGAAATAAATTGCAGCCAACAGTCGTGTTTAAAATGATGTAAAATAATTTTTTTTNCGCTCAGATTTTAAACTTAACTGAAATAAATTGCAGCCAACAGTCGTGTTTAAAATGATGTAAAATAATTTTTTTTTGAATTTCCCACCCACCCAGTACGAGTATATAAATATAAAAAATTAGATGGTTACTGTATTTTTAGGTTCGATATTGTGTCATCACCTCAGTGATGAGAAAATTAAAATTTGAATCATATGCAAATGCCTCTCAAAATCTTACATTGAGTTTATCTGTCAGTAAAATTTTCTATACAATCTTATGGACTAACAGGTTACGGAGATCCAATTGATTTATTACAATTCTATGAGGTATGGATTCGAAATTCCTCTCACATAATTTTCCAGGGCTTCATTGCATATGTCACACTATACTGAGTATTTTAGAAAATGTAATATCTTATTTTCGTTTTTTAATGAGGTTTGCACATTGCTCTAAAATACATGATTTATTTTAGCATTGCTTTCCCGGTTGCTGACCACTCATGCAACAAATAAGTGCATTACGCCAAAAGAAAACTTTTTGAAGCTTATTCTAAGTTACATTTAAACATATACAATTGAGGTACTACGTAACGTAAATCTCCCTTTTAATAATATCACTGCCTATTATATGAGCAAATAAAATTAAAAATATTTGCTTTCTATAAAGCAGACGCAACAATATTGATAAGTCAATTAACCGTAATCATATGCAGGAAAGACTTTCTTAAAAACACGCATTAGTTTAATTTTACTACACACGCAAGTATTGTTATTTTTAATTATAGATTACATAACAACGGAAATATGTTGTTTATTTTACAGCAGCAGCATTCGGAAAATTGTCTATAGGTTAGCCTTTGCTCGTATGCATGAGTGCATTCATAATAAACTACACAAATAAATATATATATACATATATCATAAAACCCCAACAACTGTCACAAATTCTCACTGAATAAAATTGCTTTTACGTTTAACGCCACTTGTTTGTACTTTAACATCGAATGATTATAAATATGATTTTAGTACAACTGATGTTTTACAAATCGCAACATGTAGTTGAACCTCTGCAATTTTGAGTACGATATAATTCGAAGCAAAGAAAGTATTATTCGCATGAGTTATGAAGGCAATACGAGTTGAACCGCGACTGTTAAGTCAGCTTATTTTTCCATGCTTGCACTCTGATCCCATAATATTTAAATCTTCAATGTTGAAACTTTAAATGAGTTTAATGTTGATTAATTTAAACGGCTCAAAACTAATCGGTTATTTTTTTGGAATTGGTGGATTTAATTGAATAAGGTTCAAATATTTCTGAACTATGTAATACGTCACACTCATTTTGTTCATTCCGGTGGTTATCGAATTTTCAGTCTTATAACGTTCACGGCTAGCTGGGGCGTGATTATCCAAATCCAAGAATACTGGTAGAAGTAAAAATAATTGCAATAAATTCAAATCACTTACGGAAATACAATGAATTGTTCGCTTTATACTGACATATTGAGTGACCAACTAGTATCACGAAATATAAGTATACTCAGTTCTAGTAAATGGCAATATGCGCAAAAAAATAATATCGACTGGTTAAGGGGAAAATAATTTTCGCTAATGTTGTAAATGATACACGNGGGCAATATGCGCAAAAAAATAATATCGACTGGTTAAGGGGAAAATAATTTTCGCTAATGTTGTAAATGATACACGCTACATATGCCACACAATGAAACAACGAATGATTTGGAGGCTGGTTTACAAAGGATCTGTTGAAATTCAAGAATACTATTTGTTCGAATATCTTCTGGATTTTAGGAGAAAGCCAAAATGGCTTACCTTCTACATATTAATCTGGATTTATCTTCTGTAGAATTAATATCAACCTGAGATCTTCGACTTACTTGACAAATTACATTCACTATCATGTTACCTGTGTAGTCAATGAAATTGATCTCTCAGAAATCATATAAATGAAACCATACACGTGGGTAATATTTGTACCTACAAATTAATTTTTGGAGTAAGGTAAAAAAAATCAGAATTAATGTCTGAAAACTTAAAATAATATTATTTTCCGATAATTGACAATGATATTTATTTTACTAAACTCTGATCGAAGAGCGTAGCGTTTAAAAAGTTTGTGTTTTGGCTATATTGCAAGGCACGTACGTGCGACCATGTCAATAGCACACTTCAGTGACCTTGAGTTCTTTGTTACCACGTTAAATAAGCCAGATTTAAGATTACAAAAAAGAGCCTTTGGGAACAGCTATTTATATGATAGAGGTCTCTATTACTCTGGTCTACAAATATTTAATATTCTAGCAAAATATTTTGTAAAATAATTAAATATCAAGAGATTTATGAAATCGAAGTCGAAGGCATTGATTGTAGAAAACAAGTGGGTGCTCGTCTTAGTGCTGCAATACCGTAAATCGAATTTGATAGTATTATTAAAGTACTGGCTGTGCCCGTGGCTCCGCTCGCGTGGACTACAGAATTATTGTTTAGGTTTTTTTAAAATAAAGTGGAATTTTTCTTTGTGTTAATCTTTTATACTCTACACATATTATACAACTCAACGTCTCGGTAAATTAAATGGTAAAAACACTTATGAGTATTTCTCTGTTATAAATATATATATATATATATATATTCTACCGCGGAGTTTCTTTTGCGTCTNTATATATATATATATATATATACTACCGCGGAGTATCTTTTGCGTCTTTTTATTCTACACAATTCTTTACAACACGATATTGTTCCATCTTTAACGGTTTAGACAGCGTATTGCAAGAGAGCGCGCTGGCGGCAAAATTTATTCTGACTTGATTCACTATTATAGTTTGTAAATTTTTCGAGATATTTTCTCGCAATTAAAAGTAACCAATATCATCATTCATCCCTCCAACTATTTCTGTGCAAGAAGTTACGTCGATCTGTTACTCGGTTGCGACGTTGCGTTGCTATTCCGTTTGTATACTTTTCCATTTTTCAATAAAACTTTCCCCGAGCGGATGAGATATTTTCTCGGGATAAAAAGTAGCCTATTTCAATTCCCAGCCCTCCAACTATTTCTTTGCAAAAAATCACGATGACCCGTTGCTCCGTTGCGACGTCGTCCCACACTTACAACTTACATTGACGCAGAATTTTACCCCAAGCGCTATTTTTACAAAAACATTTTTCCTAAGGGAATGAGATTTTTTGGAATAAAAATTAGCTTATGTCACTTCCCAGCCCTCCAACTATCTCTAAACAAAAAATCACTTCAATCCGTTGCTCCGTTGCGACGTTAAAGAAGTACGGACAAACAAACAAACAAACCAACAAACACACTTTCGCATTTATAATATTAGTTAGGATTCATCGTACAATGTTGCTTTGTACGTGGGTTTTCTCGGGGTCCTTCAGTTTTCATCATTGTTACATCCCAAAGTTGCTCCATCTCCACCTCACTTCACGCCCGTCAGCAGTAGAAACCTCGGTTGTTGGAGACACCGCTAAAATCTTCCCCACACACTTTACCAAAGAATTGATCTAGCCAACTACCGTGTTGTTCTCACGAGCAAAATTTTGCTTGAGCTGTATGGTAACGAACGTCGGTAACTTTTCTCTGTGGTACTTTCGGCAGCGGTGTTGTAGTGGTTAGACTACTCGCCTCCTACCAAGGCAAGCCGGGTTCGATTCCCGGCGTGGTCGGCCCCGTATTTTTGCACGTGGCGAGATCGTACCGCTGGTCAGCGGGTTGTTTTCTCAGATTTATCCAGTTTGCCCCGCTCTTGCATTCCGGCGCTGCTCCATACTCGTCTCGCTTGACACTCATCGGCTCTTACGACCTTGAAATTAAGAGTCGCCCAAATCTCTTTACTCTCCTACGTAGTGAAAGCTGTTGTTAAAGCACTTGTCTTTTGAATAACGGTCACCAAGCGGCCCGCCTACCTAGAGCAGTTTTTCCACATTTGAGGCCAAGAGGTGCGGAAGCGATACGGGCGACATTGCCACACACATCAAGTGTTTCATCACCGCTACGAGCAGAGCTCTGAACTGGCGTGCAGTTTTTTCGTCGTGCCACGTGTAAATATTGGATTTTAAAGTGGTAACCCTGTAATTTAATTTGCACAAAGTGTGTAGCAAGGTACAAGCTCTTATAATTTGCCTCGTGTCCGGCTAGTATGTTTCAAGATAAGGCCGTCTAAAGAAGGCCGTTTTGTACTATGTTGGAGGGCTACAAAATTGTATTTACAACATTCGTGGTAACTTTAAATAACCATTCCTTCCTCATCTGATGTATGGTGTATTTTCGTAGGTAAACGTATTGGAGGCACGTTTAACAGTTTCGTCAAAAATCCTGTATTTCTAAAATTATGTAAGCCAGTTCAAGCTACGGGTAGGCGGGACTCTCACTTAGGACTGCGCAAATGCATGGTTGTAGTCCGATCGTAGCGAGAAAGGAAGTCGAAGGCAAAAAGCTGAACCTATAGTTAATTTTGTACGCCGGTATTTCCCCCCTCTCCTCTTCGACACGCCCTTCTTTGGCCATTCCTTGTCACCTACGCCGTAAAGAAATGTAGAGAGAGAATGTCATCACAAGTGTATATTCAGCATCGTCTTTATTTAAACAACTGGTGTTAAACAAAAATTAAGGTATATTTTAAATTTATATGCAAGTTACACATAATAATTTACGCCTATTGAGTTACAGATTATTTTTCGTTGCTGTAATAGATTATTTTGTATTTACAAAAATGCGTACACGGATTTTGAAGTTTTAAATGACATTGGAGTCAATTTTAATTAAGTGTATCTTCCCACGGTTTTACCATCTGCNACACGGATTTTGAAGTTTTAAATGACATTGGAGTCAATTTTAATTAAGTGTATCTTCCCACGGTTTTACCATCTGCACTCTCATATTTACTCTGCATTCACGTATCGCTACCTCAGTACTATGAGAATTGTGATTACTTACTTATTTCGTATCGATTCTTAAGACATATTTGAACGCCGACGTATTTTGTCCTTAAAAAGAATGCCAAGTGGTTTAAATTATGCGTTTGCATGTTGTTGTTAGCGTATGCTTCTTCGAGATTCTATTGAATTTGGATGTATTCTAGTTGCATGGAAATTAGGCGAGAGGAAGTGTACTAAATACACCTCAAAGCACTTATCTACACGAACAATGGCCTAACCTCAAAACACATACACGTATTTTATACTGCTATTGTCAGTAAAGCAGTCACATGTTGAGACATGTATTCACTTTGAGAAATTTTACGTCGATTTCACGCTGAGAGACCGCAACTCTATTCGGATTTCCCCCTGCCCGAAGCGACCAACGTCGAGTCAGAACTTAGCAGGTTTGAATTCCAAGAAAAACGGAGACCTTAGAATAGCAAATCGATACTGTTTAAAATTTGAGACGATAGCTCGTGTGGAACAAGACTTCGCCACCAGTTGCGCCGAAGCATTCAAGTGCCGAGTATTTCTCGTACACTTTTTACTTTGTGTTGAGCAACTGCTGTACGCTGTACTCGTAAGAGCCTTGAGAGGAGTAAAACACGTTTAGTTTAATAATTAAACTTGAGTTTTCAGCCTCACGGTGTTGGAAATCATTTCTACTGCTGTAATTTCATCAACTGATCTACGACGTAAGTTGTACACAAACAATCATCACTGTTCCAACTTCCTTGCCGCATATAAGTGATGGCATACCTCAGTAAGAACATCCACCAAGATTTAGTAAATAGGTATGTTATACTAATAAATGCAAAGGGAAGCCCGGTGTTATTTCATATGTTCATATAATTTATTTATCGCGCAACGCATTATATTTAAAAAACATAAATTTGGTTACGTTTAATACGTGGGATGACACTATAAGGGATTAACGGTGGAAAGGATAAACGCAAATGGATTCATTTTATCAAGCACTCCTGAAAGAACAAAGTGAATTATTCGAAAATGGATTCAAATATAAATAAGAATTCCTGACAGTATCTCGTAGTTTTTATGTCACTGCTGTAACATGGCAGTAATATATTGAACAAAAGTAATAGTATTTTACGAGCTTATAATTATTCCGGTAGGGCCACAATCATTTGAGAATTATTTTGAACACACATCAATTATTTACAATAGCAATAATCACGATTTTAACTTATCATGATTTCCCACCTTTTGGCATCAGCTGTGTGCGTGACGTAGGAGAGTAAGAGAAACAAGAGAGCAGTTGTCTCGATTCCACAGGGCGAGAGCATGAGAGAGCGCGAAGCAGTGCTCTCGCCAGGTTGTGTGAAAGAGTGCTCTCTCGAAAGAGTATTCTTTGAGTTGAGACACGGCCTTAGTACAGGTATTTGACCTTATAAAGTGCACTGAAAAAAAATCAACAGCTAAATGTCATGCACTACCCTGGTGCTGTAGTCATGTATGACCTCAGGCAAGCCCTTTAATTCCTGACCGTGCTCTTTTCTATTCTCGCTAGAGACGTGTTGGCTACGTACGCGTCTCGTCACTGACATTTAACTGCGCTGTTGCACCATCACTAGCTGTGCCCGCGGCTACGCTCGCGTGGACTACAGAATTATTGTTTATGTTTTTTTTTTTTAAGTTGAATTTTACTTAGTGTCAATTCTTTACTACGTGATATTGTTCCATCTTTAACGGTTTCGACAGCGTATTGCAAGAGACCACGCTGGCGTCCAACTTTCTTCCGACTTGATTCACTATTATCGCCACTGCTTATTCCTTATCTTACTTTACGTAACAAAATATATACTAAAACCTGGTCAGAGAATATAGCTATGAATTAAAAAAAAAACACGTATATCGGATACGTGGTTCTCGAGTGATAAGCGCACTAACAGACAGACAGACAGAGAGACGNACACGGATTTTTAAGTTTTAAATGACATTGGAGTCAATTTTAATTAAGTGTATCTTCCCACGGTTTTACCATCTGCGCTCTCATATTTACTCTGCATTCACGTATCGCTACCACAGTACTATGAGAATTGTGATTACTTACTTATTTCGTATCGATTCTTAAGACATATTTGAACGCCGACGTATTTTGTCCTTAAAAAGAATGCCAAGTGGTTTAAATTATGCGTTTGCATGTTGTTGTTTAGCGTATGCTTCTTCGAGATTCTATTGAATTTGGATGTATTCTAGTTGCATGAAAATTAGGCGAGAGGAAGTGTACTAAATACACCTCAAAGCACTTATCTACACGAACAATGGCCTAACCTCAAAACACATACACGTATTTTATACTGCTATTGTCAGTAAAGCAGTCACATGTTGAGACATGTATTCACTTTGAGAAATTTTACGTCGATTTCACGCTGAGAGACCGCAACTCTATTCGGATTTCCCCCTGCCCGAAGCGACCAACGTCGAGTCAGAACTTAGCAGGTTTGAATTCCAAGAAAAACGGAGACCTTAGAATAGCAAATCGATACTGTTTAAAATTTGAGACGATAGCTCGTGTGGAACAAGACTTCGCCACCAGTTGCGCCGAAGCATTCAAGTGCCGAGTATTTCTCGTACACTTTTTACTTTGTGTTGAGCAACTGCTGTACGCTGTACTCGTAAGAGCCTTGAGAGGAGTAAAACACGTTTAGTTTAATAATTAAACTTGAGTTTTCAGCCTCACGGTGTTGGAAATCATTTCTACTGCTGTAATTTCATCAACTGATCTACGACGTAAGTTGTACACAAACAATCATCACTGTTCCAACTTCCTTGCCGCATATAAGTGATGGCATACCTCAGTAAGAACAGCCACCAAGATTTAGTAAATAGGTATGTTATACTAATAAATGCAAAGGGAAGCCCGGTGTTATTTCATATGTTCATATGATTTATTTATCGCGCAACGCATTATTTTTAAAAAACATAAATTTGGTTACGTTTAATACGTGGGATGACACTATAAGGGATTAACGGTGGAAAGGATAAACGCAAATGGATTCATTTTATCAAGCACTCCTGAAAGAACAAAGTGAATTATTCGAAAATGGATTCAAATATAAATAAGAATTCCTGACAGTATCTCGTAGTTTTTATGTCACTGCTGTAACATGGCAGTAATATATTGAACAAAAGTAATAGTATTTTACGAGCTTATAATTATTCCGGTAGGGCCACAATCATTTGAGAATTATTTTGAACACACATCAATTATTTACAATAGCAATAATCACGATTTTAACTTATCATGATTTCCCACCTTTTGGCATCAGCTGTGTGCGTGACGTAGGAGAGTAAGAGAAACAAGAGAGCAGTTGTCTCGATTCCACAGGGCGAGAGCATGAGAGAGCGCGAAGCAGTGCTCTCGCCAGGTTGTGCGAAAGAGTGCTCTCTCGAAAGAGTATTCTTTGAGTTGAGACACGGCCTTAGTACAGGTATTTGACCTTATAAAGTGCACTGAAAAAAAATCAACAGCTAAATGTCATGCACTACCCTGGTGCTGTAGTCATGTATGACCTCAGGCAAGCCCTTTAATTCCTGACCGTGCTCTTTTCTATTCTCGCTAGAGACGTGTTGGCTACGTACGCGTCTCGTCACTGACATTTAACTGCACTGTTGCACCATCACTAGCTGTGCCCGCGGCTCCGCTCGCGTGGACTACAGAATTATTGTTTATGTTTTTTTTTTTAAGTTGAATTTTACTTAGTGTCAATTCTTTACTACGTGATATTGTTCCATCTTTAACGGTTTCGACAGCGTATTGCAAGAGAGCGCGCTGGCGTCCAACTTTCTTCCGACTTGATTCACTATTACCGCCACTGCTTATTCCTTATCTTACTTTACGTAACAAAATATATACCAAAACCTGGTCAGAGAATATAGCTATGAATTAAAAAAAAAAACACGTATATCGGATACGTGGTTCTCGAGTGATAAGCGCACTAACAGACAGACAGACAGAGAGACGNTAAAAAAAAAACACGTATATCGGATACGTGGTTCTCGAGTGATAAGCGCACTAACAGACAGACAGACAGAGAGACGTTGAGTTTTGTAATATGTATATATAACGAAATTCATTTACCTTCGTGATCAACATTACAGCACTGATTCCCCAAGAAATACTAGTAGTGAGATCTCCGCACTGTTTGCAGAAGTTTCCCATTTTGTATTAAAACTGAAACAAGGTAAATTTTCTATATAGTATTCTCATTTTGTAGCTCTTCCTTTATATATAGTAGAAAATCTACACTGTGTCTTAAAGTGGGGAGAAACGCTAACATTATTCGTCCCTTTGAGTCTTTACAGCAATCCGTGTAGTCTTGTATCTTACAAGAGGTTGGTGTGGAGTCTGAGAGCTTGTTGGCCCAAATACTTCCACTATGCTATATGCTATATATAGCGAAGTCCTTTTAAAAACAAACTATTGTTGTTGTGCCGTACGTTATATAGAATAAACTTATTAATATTAGCATTTTAAATATCACGCAAAAAATATCCAGTTTTATTGCAAAGGAAATATTTACTTATCCGTTATTTATATGATTTTCCAGCACTCGACCGTCAATTTTATTAAAGAAGATAAATTTCTCGACCACATTGACCTTCACGTGAAGTTCTTGGAAAAACGATATTTCTAGTCTCAAGTAAAGTTAAGAGGAGTAATGTACACATATGGGTTAGTGCACATCCATATGCATTGTTAAGGAGAACTTATGCAATAGACCGGAAGTGAGACTGTGTTGTTTTGCATGAATAGGTTTTTGGGCTTTAAATTTTTAATAGCAGACGATCAACATGAACACTTAAACATTAGCATGATGAAACTGTACGTAGAGGCATAGCTTTGGGCATTCAATGTCAAGAATTTCTCTGNGAACACTTAAACATTAGCATGATGAAACTGTACGTAGAGGCATAGCTTTGGGCATTCAATGTCAAGAATTTCTCTGGAATTTTTCTCCAACTTGTTAGGGAATACCTAGACAGAACATATCCAGAATGTGGATTGGCATAAACAGTCTGAGGTCTAGATCTCCACGATCACCGGAAATAACACCACTGTGAACTTGCATCAAGAGAAAAGTGTTCAGGAGACTTGTATCAGGAATTCGATCTCGGCTATCCCTGCGGGCATGCTCTGCAGACACGGCAAGATATCAGATACCGCGTGGACATAACTCATACTGGAAGGTCACATCGAGCTATTTTGAGGTCAGTTACAGTTTCTAAAGTTTTACAGCAGTGTGCTGCAAACCTCGCATGGCTATCTAAAATAATTTTCGCTCCACATTTATTCAAATCACAGAAATTACTAACGGAAATGCTGTAGTCCTGTGTCTTCTATTGTTGGAAAAATCTACAGCTTTGAATAATACTAAGTGTAATGTTATTATTAAAAATAGTTCACAAATATTAAGAACTGTTGCAATAGCAACTTATTTTTAATTGTTATTGTTTCACAATATTACTTTATAGAAACACAAATACTTGTCATTTCGTCCGTAGCACTGTTACTTTTTACAAGTTGTGAAATATTACTCACTGGTATGAAGGGAGAAAAGATGCACGGGTTTCTTAAGAGCAAAATTTATATATCCAAACAAAACTAATGAAACCATTTTCTGTTAAGTTAAATCTGTGAGTTTGTTTTAAAAAAAGAATTGTGTTGGGTATTGCAGATGGCGTAAAAATTGCAACACAACATGCAAACGAACAACGCTATTTGTAAAGAAAAATGTATTAATGCCTTCCGTAAATGCAGTTATAGGTGGTAAACTGAGTACTTTTGAAAGCCCTCCTAAAGATCTACTTGTATGCATATTGTGAATTCCTACACTGTATGTAAAATTAACATTGCCATGGGTCTGATCACTTTATTGTTGCTACAGTCAAATGAAACTGCGGAATTATTAAAAAAGTGAGGATTTAAAAATTTCGCTAATTACTACAAATTATATTTATTTTTAAAAAATGCGTGCGTGTACTTATGTACGCGCGTTAGAATTTATACTTATTTGGAGTGACTAAAATAAAATTTGTATTACGTAGCTATGTTCACTAAGAAAATATTACGCTGGGGCAACAAAACGTATTTTTGGCCCTATACAAACAGATATTTTGTTTCCTGAAACAAACCTTTCTCTCAGTTCGAAGTACATCAGTCACGCCCGCTTGTTCTTCAGAAGCCCAAGGTATCATTTTATGTTGGTACTCACTTTATTCAACACAGAGTTTTATGTAGCTCGATTATGTTGTTGCCGAGTGAGTTGGCGCAGTGGTAAACATTCAGACTCAGATTCGAGACGACCTGGATTCGATTCCCTGTCCGGACATACTGACTTCTGGGCGATTCCTTACCAGGCCCATGGCCAATTCCTCCCCCTTACCTCTTTTCTGCGCAACTTGCTGCATCTGAATAACCTTGAGGTCGATNGCCCATGGCCAATTCCTCCCCCTTACCTCTTTTCTGCGCAACTTGCTGCATCTGAATAACCTTGAGGTCGATAAAACGTTACCATATTACGTTGTTTACTACATGACATAAAGGTTTCCTCAAATACGAGTTATACTTTTTTTGTAAATATGTATTACTATTACTTATATGTAAATATATTTTCCTTTTATAAATATACACTGAGACGACAAAATTCATAAGATACGTCCTAATATCGTGTCAGACCTCCTTTTGCCCGGCAAAGTGCAGCAACTCGACGTGCTATGGACTCAACAAGTCGTTGGAAGTCCTCGGCAGAAATATTGAGCCATGCTGCNGAAGTGCAGCAACTCGACGTGCTATGGACTCAACAAGTCGTTGGAAGTCCTCGGCAGAAATATTGAGCCATGCTGCCTCTATAGGCGTCCATAACTGCGAAAGTGTTGCCGGTGAAGGAGTTTGTGCACGAACTGACTTCTCGATTATGTCCCATAAATGTTCGATGGGATTCATGTCGAGCGATCTTGGTGTCCAAATCATTCACTGGAATTGTCCAGAATGTTCTTCAAACCAATCGCGAACAGTTGTGGCCCGGTGACATGGCGCNGAACACTTAAACATTAGCATGATGAAACTGTACGTAGAGGCATAGCTTTGGGCATTCAATGTCAAGAATTTCTCTGCAATTTTTCTCCAACTTGTTAGGGAATACCTAGACAGAACATCTCCAGAATGTGGATTGACATAAACAGTCTAAGGCCTAGATCTCCACGATCACCGGAAATAACACCACTGTGAACTTGCATCAAGAGAAAAGTGTTCAGGAGACTTGTATCAGGAATTCGATCTCG
Source organism: Clitarchus hookeri (assembly GCA_002778355.1). NCBI lineage: Eukaryota > Metazoa > Arthropoda > Insecta > Phasmatodea > Phasmatidae > Clitarchus > Clitarchus hookeri. The sequence goes on along the minus strand of NQII01001923.1, from coordinate 168,824 downwards.
GCTATCCCTGCGGGCATGCTCTGCAGACACGGCAAGATATCAGATACCGCGTGGACATAACTCATACTGGAAGGTCACATCGAGCTATTTTGAGGTCAGTTACAGTTTCTAAAGTTTTACAGCAGTGTCCTGCAAACCTCGCATGGATATCTAAAATAATTTTCGCTCCACATTTATTCAAATCACAGAAATTACTAACGGAAATGCTGTAGTCCTGTGTCTTCTATTGTTGGAAAAATGTACAGCTTTGAATAATACTAAGTGTAATGTTATTATTAAAAATAGTTCACAAATATTAAGAACTGTTGCAATAGCAACTTATTTTTAATTGTTATTGTTTCACAATATTACTTTATAGAAACACAAATACTTGTCATTTCGTCCGTAGCACTGTTAATTTTTACAAGTTGTGAAATATTACTCACTGGTATGAAGGGAGAAAAGATGCACGGGTTTCTTAAGAGCAAAATTTATATATCCAAACAAAACTAATGAAACCATTTTCTGTTAAGTAAAATGTGTGAGTTTGTTTAAAAAAAATAATTGTGTTGGGTATTGCAGATGGCGTAAAAATTGCAACACAACATGCAAACGAACAACGCTATTTGTAAAGAAAAATGTATTAATGCCTTCCGTAAATGCAGTTATAGGTGGTAAACTGAGTACTTTTGAAAGCCCTCCTAAAGATCTACTTGTATGCATATTGTGAATTCCTACACTGTATGTAAAATTAACATTGCCATGGGTCTGATCACTTTATTGTTGCTACAGTCAAATGAAACTGCGGAATTATTAAAAAAGTGAGGATTTAAAAATTTCGCTAATTACTACAAATTATATTTATTTTTAAAAAATGCGTGCGTGTACTTATGTACGCGCGTTAGAATTTATACTTATTTGGAGTGACTAAAATAAAATTTGTATTACGTAGCTATGTTCACTAAGAAAATATTACGCTGGGGCAACAAAACGTATTTTTGGCCCTATACAAACAGATGTTTTGTTTCCTGAAACAAACCTTTCTCTCAGTGCGAAGTACATCAGTCACGCCCGCTTGTTCTTCAGAAGCCCAAGGCATCATTTTATGTTGGTACTCACTTTATTCAACACAGAGTTTTATGTAGCTCGATTATGTTGTTGCCGAGTGAGTTGGCGCAGTGGTAAACATTCAGACTCAGATTCGAGACGACCTGGATTCGATTCCCTGTCCGGACATACTGACTTCTGGGCGATTCCTTACCAGGCCCATGGCCAATTCCTCCCCCTTACCTCTTTTCTGCGCAACTTGCTGCGTCTGAATAACCTTGCGGTCGATAAAACGTTACCATATTACGTTGTTTACTACATGACATAAAGGTTTCCTCAAATACGAGTTATACATTTTTGTAAATATGTATTACTATTACTTATATGTAAATATATTTTCCTTTTATAAATATACACTGAGACGACAAAATTCATGAGATACCTCCTAATATCGTGTCAGACCTCCTTTTGCCCGGCGAAGTGCAGCAACTCGACGTGCTATGGACTCAACAAGTCGTTGGAAGTCCTCGGCAGAAATATTGAGCCATGCTGCCTCTATAGGCGTCCATAACTGCGAAAGTGTTGCCGGTGAAGGAGTTTGTGCACGAACTGACTTCTCGATTATGTCCCATAAATGTTCGATGGGATTCATGTCGAGCGATCTTGGTGTCCAAATCATTCACTGGAATTGTCCAGAATGTTCTTCAAACCAATCGCGAACAGTTGTGGCCCGGTGACATGGCGCATTGTCATCCATAAAAATTCCATCGTTGTTTAGGTACAAGAAGTCCATGAATTGCTGCAAGTGGTCTCCAAGTAGCTGAACATAAGCCTTCCCAGTCAATGATCGGTTCAGTTGGACCAAAGGACCCAGTCCATTCCATGTAAAAACAGCCCACACTAGTATGGAGCCACCACCAGCTTGCACAGTTCCTTGTTGACAACTTGGCTCCATGGATTCGTGGGGTCTGCGCCACACTCACACCCTACCATCAGCTCTTACGAACTGAAATTGGGACTCATCTGACCAAGCCACGGTTTTCCAGTCGTCTAGGGTCCAACCGATATGGTCACGAGCCCAGGAAAGTTGCTGCAGGTGGTGTCGTGCTGTTAGTAAAAGCACTCGAGTCGGTCTTCTGCTGGCATAACCCAGTACAGCCAAAGTTCGCCGCACTGTCCTAACGGACACGTCCGTCGTACGTCCCACATTGATTCCTGTGGTTATTTCACGCAGTGTTCCTTGTTTGTTAACACTGACCATTCTGCGCACACATTGTTGGTCTAAGTCATTAAGTGCGGGTGGTCGGCCACTGCGTTGTCCATGGTGGGAGGTTATGTCAGAAATAGGTATTCTCGGCACACTCTTAACACTGTGGATCTCAGAATGTTGAATTCCCTAACCATTTCCAAAATGGAATGTCCCATGCGTCTAGCTCCAACTGCCATTCCGCGTTGAAAGTCTGTTAACTCCCGTCGTGCGGCCATAATCACGTCAGAAACCTTTTCACATGAATCACTTGACTACAAATGAAAGCCCAACCAATGCACTGCCCATTTATATATTTTGTACGCGATACTACTGCCATCTGTATATTTGTATATTGATATCCCATGAATTTTGTCACCTCTGTGTATATCTTTTACTCTAAATCCACATGATCTTCCCTTGCCATCACCTTGCCTCTCAAACATAAGTATAAATTTCCTAGACGTATAAAAACAACATATAAATTTATAACATCGGTGGAGACGCCGTGAAGAGAAATGATCCTACGCTAATGTTTTACGGTACACTGTATCACTGCCAAAACTGAAAATGTCCATTTACGTTGAAATGCATGCACTTAAATTTAAAAAAAACATTCCCCCTCCCAACTATATTTCTAAAACTTTACAATAAATTGTGGATCCGTTTCAGCCACAGCTTAACAACTGTAAGTGTATGTTATACGCTTTTCAGTGGTATGAGAAACGTCGCTTTCTCTCTACTCACTACTTAAGATAGTAACGATCCAGGTTAAAATTTCCATCGGCGTCAAACAAATTTCAAATTTAGAGCATGCACGTGTGTGTGAATCGCATAATATCATAGCCCCCTCATTTATCGGAACAATAATTTTAATTTCCGTATGAATATCTCAAATTTGCGACCGCTCACAAACAACCCTGTTGGTGCTGTGCCGCGTCATTCATCAGCGTAAACATTTATCTGCTTCTCCCCCATGTCGACTGTTAACTACATCTCGGGCATGGTAATCCTGACTCACCTCCCTTCAACTTACCACCTCCCTTTCTCGAACCATCCCGCCCTCTCTTAAGGCGTAGTTTCTTGTCTCCCGTGCTTTAATCAAGCCGTTTTGTCTCCCACGGGAGGACCGTACCGACTCCTCCCTCCTTCTCCCGACTATACGTTCATATCATCAAGAAAGGTGGAGGCTGGCCAGCATACATTACCGTCATCCCAAAGCCCGTGTCGCGGACACCCTACGCTTGTTTTCTCACGTGCCCGGCAGATGGCGTGGTCGCCACCGTCGCGAGGCGGCTTTGCGGAAGCCGAAGGGAGACTGTGCATGCCTAAACAGTTGCGAACTGGCACCCGTCGTACCCACGTGTTCGCAACATCCACGTGACCCCATAGGCCGAGCTAGCCAATGCTATCGTTATAAACTAAAAAAAAAGTTTCGTTGAATAAAGCAATTCTTTCGGTGCAAACAGTTAAGTTGGTTTTATAGGGGCAATTCAATATTTTGTTGCTGAAAGCGAATTATTTTGTCCTGCATAATTATTTGGTTGCCACAAACTTGTAATACTTGGTTCAACTAAAGATTTGTAAGGCTCCACGCACATTAAAAAGTTGCTGTCACCATTAAAATAAGTGAGAGTACAAGACTGTTTTAAACCCAGAACGTCAGTACCCGACGTTTAAGCTACCTCTGCTAACGCGACTACGGAGCCTACATAATTTTGTAATATAGGACATGTACGTAAATAAGGTCTTTTTTCAGTTTTACGGCTTTACATTTTATGTCATGGAAATTAAAAACCAACTCTCGAAATGTATTTTTGGACGAAGGAACGCAAATTGCCCGATTACCCTACAGCCAACCAAATAAATGCAATTTCTGGTCAAAGTTAATATTGTTGCTGCAATAGATTCTGTAACAACAGACATGAGATTCTTCCGCGTAACAAAATGCTTTACTATCTTCAAACGAAATATTAATTTGACTGTAGGCTACCATGATATTTATCTTGTTTACAGTAATCAAACTGATTTGTTGAACATGCCTGTATAATGTTTTTTTTTTCCTACTAAATGCATATAGAGAATATTGAAACAACCAAATAATTGTTTGCATCAAAATATTTATTTGGTTCAAGGGAACAAACGCAGATGTGTGGAGTAACAGCAGGTTAGTTGATTGAACCAAATATTATTTTTCATTTGTAAACGAGTACTTTTCAAACAAATTTATTGGTTACTGAAAATATACCTTTCTCCCAGTGTGTGTGATCATATTACAAGGACCCCAAGACCAACTCATAAATGTATCATGCAGTGCAGTCAACGCTAGTAAACGTGTTTTATTTCAAAGACGTTAGAACTAGTGTTCCTCTAACACAACGTCACCGACAAATAAAATTAAAGACTTCGTGAGCCTCACTCTGTCACATGATTGGAGGCTGTAAACCAATGAGGCTGTAAATCAAATGGAAAGCTATTAGTTTTTTTTTCAACACTTTCGTAATGGGTGTTTTTTTTGCATAAACGGAACACACCGTTTACACGCATATGTGTAATCCCACATAGCAGCGAGGAAAGCCACAAACCGACACAGAAAAGAAACGTTCAGTCAGTGAGGTAACCAGTAACAAACTTAGCACTGTGTCGAATCACCAAGAAATGTGGGGCCATTATAGTTCACGACATTACGCAAAGCTCTCGGCATCCCGGAAACAAGCCCTTCCTCCAGTGCACAACAGAAGTCAATGAGCACTGAAATGCGACAACACTTGATAAGTACCGGGCCAGAAGGGGAGCAGGGCTCCGAACCAAGGAATCATCAAACTGTTACCTGACTAGTCTTCAACCAGCAGATCTAGACATCAGTTCCTTCTCCTATGGTAGCTGACATGGGTTCGACGCCGAATGAGTCCTTTCTGTAGTGACCTTCCTACTTACTCTTCCAATAGAACCAGTAGATCCTCCACGAGGAACACGAACTACGGAAATCCAATTTAACTATCCAAATGCACTAATTTAAATATTAAAAAGTTGCCATAAAGTGGTATGTTGTTTCGTGTGTAACCTTATTCAGCTATTGATCCATTCACGCAACCAGTGAAATACGTGCTCGGTGATTAGGAGAAACTAGGGAAACCACTCACTAACCAGAGCTGTAGAAATGTCCACAAATCACATTTTCCATTGCCAGGGAAAAACTGACTACTGAGAAATGAACTTCGATGTAATCATATATTTCATTACTCTGTAACATTTATACTGTAGTGGATACATGGACTGAAAAGGTTAATTAAATAGCAATGAATATAAAAAAATGTTCAGAAATTAAACTCCCAAAATACGGGAGGTAATTTCTTATGAGAAATAAATTCTGAAATATGTAGGAAACCATATACCGAAATAGAATATTAACCTCTTGTATGCCGAGTATACTCGTTCACGTGTGACATTCCACAGAGCAGGTGAACTCACGGTCGGTGCTATGCAAGTACAGAAGATAGCAACAATATAAGTTGCACCTTTTCCTGGCCAGTGCTGTTGGTTGCTGCTGACTCACCAACTATTAATAATTGGTTGCTTCTTGTGCTATGGATATACTGAAACCATTTCCATAGGTTCCAAACTGTCGATTGTTATCAGAAATTTTAAGTACTGTTCACACCAAAATTTGTTCTTTTGCAACACCTAAATTAAAAATTAATTTGTGCCTTAAGGGGTTAAAGGAGATATTAGCCCACGAAAATGTGGTTTTTGAAAACGTATTTTCGTTGAATGTTTTGTACTTCCTGCCAGCGCTAGGGATGGCGGCGATGTACCCACAGTACGTCCCACACGGTTGAATGGGATACGCCCATTTGGCGCGCTATGGAGCGTGTACTAGTAGACGGCATGTCGTTGATGTGCTGACGTATCACTTCCTCAAGCCGAACAGTGCGCACAGTTCGAGGATGGCCAGCATTACGCATGTGTCTCTGCAACATGGGAATCANTTCGAGGATGGCCAGCATTACGCATGTGTCTCTGCAACATGGGAATCATTAGTCTTCTTTTGCTGCAGACTTTGTATGCGTTTTACAAGGCATTCGGCAAAAAACACGTTTTTAAAACCCAATTTTTACAGACTCATATCTCCTTCAAAATTATGTTTAGGTAATATGGTGTCCTTTATATTTCCGAGTTTCTTTTTCGTAGGGAATCACCTTCCGCAGTTTGGGCGTTTAACTTCCGAACATTCTGTACAATACAAAGTATTCAATNCCAAGAAAGGTGGAGGCTGGCCAGCATACATTACCGTCATCCCAAAGCCCGTGTCGCGGACACCCTACGCTTGTTTTCTCACGTGCCCGGCAGATGGCGTGGTCGCCACCGTCGCGAGGCGGCTTTGCGGAAGCCGAAGGGAGACTGTGCATGCCTAAACAGTTGCGAACTGGCACCCGTCGTACCCACGTGTTCGCAACATCCACGTGACCCCATAGGCCGAGCTAGCCAATGCTATCGTTATAAACTAAAAAAAAANTACCCACGTGTTCGCAACATCCACGTGACCCCATAGGCCGAGCTAGCCAATGCTATCGTTATAAACTAAAAAAAAAGTTTCGTTGAATAAAGCAATTCTTTCGGTGAAAACAGTTAAGTTGGTTTTATAGGGGCAATTCAATATTTTGTTGCTGAAAGCGAATTATTTTGTCCTGCATAATTATTTGGTTGCCACAAACTTGTAATACTTGGTTTAACTAAAGATTTGTAAGGCTCCACGCACATTAAAAAGTTGCTGTCACCATTAAAATAAGTGAGAGTACAAGACTGTTTTAAACCCAGAACGTCAGTACCCGACGTTTAAGCTACCTCTGCTAACGCGACTACGGAGCCTACATAATTTTGTAATATAGGACATGTACGTAAATAAGGTATTTTTTTCAGTTTTACGGCTTTACATTTTATGTCACGGAAATTAAAAACCAACTCTCAAACTGTATTTGTGGACGAAGGAAACCAAATTTCCTGATTACCCTACAGCCAACCAAATAAATGCAAGTTCTGGACAAAGTTTATATTGTTGCTGCAATAGATTCTCTAACAACAGACATGAGATTCTTGCTTGACAAAATGCTTTCTTAGCTTCAAACGAAATATTAATTTGACTGTAGGCTAGCATTATATTTATCCCATTTACAGTAATCAAATCGTTTTGTTGAACGTGCCTGTATAATTTTTTTTTTTTCGTACTAAATGCATATAGAATATATTGAAATAGCCAAATAATTGTTTGCATCAAAAGATTTATTTGGTTCAAGGGAAAAACCGCAGATGTGTGGAGTTACAGTAGGTTAGTTTACTGAACCAAATATTATTTTTCATTTGTAAACGAGTACTTTTCAAACAAATTTATTGGTTACTGAAAATATACCTTTCTCCCAGTGTGGGTGGTCATATTTCAACTACCCCAAGACTAACTTATAAATTTATCATGCAGTGCAGTCAACGCTAGTAAACGTGTTTTCTTTCAAAGACGTTAGAACTAGTGTTCCTCTAACACAACGTCACCAACAAATGAAATGAAAGACGTCGTGAGCCTCACTCTGTTACATGATTGGAGGCTGTGAACCAAACGGAAATGTATTAGCTTTTTTCCAACACCATTTCATAATGGGTGTTTTCTTTTGCATTAACGGAACACACCGTTTACACGCCTATGTGTAATCCCACATAGCGGCGAGGAAAGTCGCAAACCGACACAGAAAAGAAACGTTCAGTCAGTGAGGTAACCAGTAACAAACTCAGTAATGTGTCGAATCACCAAGAAATGTTGGTCCATTATACTTCACGACATTACGCGAAGCTCTCGGCATCCCGGAAACAGGCCCTTCCTCCAGTGCACAACAGAAGTCAATGAGCACTGAAATGCGACAACACTTGATAAGTACCGGGCCAGAAGGGGAGCAGGGCTCCGAACCAAGGAATCATCAAACTGGTACCTGACTAGTCTTCAAGCAGCAAATCTGGGCATCAGTTCCTTCTCCGATGGTAGCTGACATGGGTTCGACGCCGAATGAGTCCTTTCTGTAATGACCTTCTTACTTACTCTTCCAATAGAACCAGTAGATCCTCCACGAGGAACACAAAATACCGAAATCCAATTTAACTATCCAAATGCACTAATTAAAATATTAAAGTGTTTCCATAAAGTAATATGTTGTTTCGTGTGTATCCTTATTCAGCTATTGATCCATTCACGCAACCAGTGAAATACGTGCTTGGTGGTTAGGAGAAACTGGTAAAACCACTCACTAACCAGAGCTGTAGAAATGTCCACAGATCACATTTTCCATTGTCAGGGAAAAACTGACTACTGAGAAATGAACTTTGATGTGTTCATATATTTTAATATAATTCATTACTCCGTAACATTTATACTGTAGTGGAAGCATGGACTGAAAAGGTTAATTAAATAGCTATGAATATAAAAAATGTTCGGAAATTAAACTCCCAAAATACGGGAGGTAATTACTTATGAAAAATAAATTCTAAAATGTGCAGAAAACCATATACCGAAACAGAATATTAACCTCTTTTATGCCGAGTATACTCGTTCACGTGTGACATTCTGCAGAACAGGTGAACTCATGGTCGGTGCTATGCAAGTACAGAATATAGCAACAATATTAGTAGCGCCTTTTCCGGGCCAGTGCTGTTGGTTGCTGCTGACTCACCAACTATTAATAATTGGTTGCTTCTTGTGCTATGGATATACTGAAACCATTTCCATAGGTTCCAAACTGTCGATTGTTATCAGAAATTTTAAGTACTGTTCACACCAAAATTTGTTCTTTTGCAACACCTAAATTAAAAATTAATTTGTGCCTTAAGGGGTTAAAGGAGATATTAGCCCACGAAAATGTGGTTTTTGAAAACGTATTTTCGTTGAATGTTTTGTACTTCCTGCCAGCGCTAGGGATGGCGGCGATGTACCCACAGTACGTCCCACACGGTTGAATGGGATACGCCCATTTGGCGCGCTATGGAGCGTGTACTAGTAGACGGCATGTCGTTGATGTGCTGACGTATCACTTCCTCAAGCCGAACAGTGCGCACAGTCCGAGGACGGCCAGCATTACGCATGTGTCTCTGCAACATGGGAATCATTAGTCTCCTTTTGCTGCAGACTTTGTATGCGTTTTACAAGGCATTCAGCAAAAATTACGTTTTTAAAACCCAATTTTTACAGACTCATATCTCCTTCAAAATTATGTTTAGGTAATATGGTGTCCTGTATATTTCCGAGTTTTNATATGGTGTCCTTTATATTTCCGAGTTTTTTTTTCGTAGGGAATCACCTTCCGCAGTTTGGGCGTTTAACTTCCGAACATTCTGTACAATACAAAGTATTCAATACGTTGTGTACCTTCCTTATACATCCCTTATTTCTTAGGGTAAGTTTCACTTAATCGTTTTAACGAAAATAAGAATATGAAGCGGTCGTCATGTTGAGAATAGTGTGTGTATATTTTTGTATGTCACTAATTTTAAAGGTGAACTCTAGCTTGATGCAACTTGTTGCGTCAGCTTCTACTTAGGGGATTGTTCAGTCGACCGCCACTGCATTGCAGCTTTCTTTAGTTGGCACCACACGAACTGCTTCATTCTGACAGTATACCGGCCCTCCCAGAGGTCACACGCAATTATAATATACCTCAGCCCACTCTTGCATTGTTCTACAAGAATTTCAATTTAATATGTATGGACTCCAATCCAATCTGAATAAGTGACTTAAATCATTAGAATTGTTTTACTGAATCTTTAGTTAATGTGCTGCCATCAACTGGCGAAACTGTGGATTGCGCTGAAGTTGCACTGCCAGGTCAGTACACTTCATTAGTAATCAGCATAAATCACTGTTTAATCAGTGAATACCAGAAAAGAAAATTACCAGTAGGATTTTACTTATTCATGTGATGTAGGTTCAAAAAGTCGTCTTTCAAATTAATTGATTTAAGGCAGTTGTAACTGTTTATATTTCAAAGAGTGAAACTTATCTATACTGTTGCACTGCCGAAGATCATGTTACTGTGTAATTCATTCTATTTTTCTTGAACGCTTACAAGCGGACATTAGCTAATCGCATTTCATCGGTTGAGCGGACCTCGTAGAGTAGTATATGTTACTAGCCTAGCACATTCTCATTTGAAACAAAACCAGTTTTTGTTCATTCTTGAATTGTCCAAACTTACTCTCTTGTAGCACACAAATCAATAATATTAGTTGCGCGATAAGGTCATTATCTAAAACCCCTATAAAAACGTAAGTAAACAAATAAACATTTATTTAACGAATGTATGAATAATTAAACACCTTCGAAAAAGATTAATGTTATTGAGTAAAAAGAAGAATACGAGATGCTATAGTAGCTGGTAAACATTNCTAAACACCTTCGAAAAAGATTAATGTTATTGAGTAAAAAGAAGAATACGAGATGCTATAGTAGCTGGTAAACATTGTAAGAAATAATTTTAGTTGTCCAAATTATAGCTTAATTAATAATCAATATTCTTTAAAAATCTCATATAAAACAAAAATGAAAAACAGTGAACATAAGAATTTCCAATCCACTAATAATACTAAGGTTTATTCTACTCAGGTTGGGAACAAAACGAGATATCTTGTGAGAGTTTGCGTAAGGATTATTTCCACCTAAGTTATTTTTTTTTGTAAAAGATGTCGCTTTTAAACAAGCAGCAAATAGAGAAATTCTATTTTTTGTGTGTAAAAGTTACGTTTTACCCGGATTGTAGCATGAACTTGCGCCAGTTCAAAAAACATATTTTTCATTTACTATTCACGACCTACAAAATTGTTTACAAGAGAAACCAATATAAATACAAACGTGTTTGCAATTGACTGTTCATAAACAAACTTTTCTAAGAGAAAAAAATGACACATTTAAGAGTGAAATAAATAAAGCTGCCGCCATGAAGAATTCTTCGATATAGTTGTCATGCGCAAATAAAAAAATTGTGTAAACCAACGTTCTGCTAAATTCAGTTTCATATTATAATATCAAACAACACGTAGAATAAAAAGAGTATATTTCTAAGTAGGTTCTAAACAATATACAAATCGGAAGTTTTAAGTCATTCTTGACTAACACATTTCTGTAAGAATGGAATATGCCAGTTTTAAGCCTATAAGTTCACAAACTGCACAAGTTAATTCATATGCAGATGACGATATTGCGTGGAGACTAATATATACACAAAAGGTTCAATAAAAATAAAATTTCCCNTTAATTCATATGCAGATGACGATATTGCGTGGAGACTAATATATACACAAAAGGTTCAATAAAAATAAAATTTCCCGGTTTTAAGATTTGCGTCTAAAAAATTGTTACAGTTGTATTTCTCATTTATGTTGATATATTAAGGAATTATAATGGCAGTCTCCATCGAGATTATTTGTCGTATTTATTTATACAATGTAAGTTTACAAATACTCAGATCGTTTCCATACGAAACTGAGAAAATCTTATACAAGTCCTAAAAAAGGTATTAAAACGTTTCGGCCTTGAACAGACTTAAGTATAGGGGTGGTCGACGTGCCCACACTCGCGTGTGTCCAAGTGTTCGGAATAAAGTTTTAGACACCGAAGTGGGCGGGGGGCGGAAAGGAGTTTAACGGCTCAGGGAGATGGCTCCTTCTTGCCCGTAGAGCAAGATGAACAGCGTCTCGTATCTTGATACACTGCGCGCCGGGTAGCGCCTGGCATCGCCGCCGCCCGCAACGCAGCCCAGCCAATTGGGTAACCGCGTGGTCGAGGGCAGGGGCGGCGCCGGCACGCCAACTCAACCCCTGAGTAGCGAGCAAGAAGGTAAAAAAAAAGTGAGGAAAGAAGCATTGGAAAAGTAAAACTGTGTATGATTTTTAGCTATCTCCTCACTGTGTATAAGTAAAGTTTATTCTACTAAAGCAGGGAAGCTAAATGGCAAAAGTTTAGTAAATAAAAGTTTTCGCCGAAAGCAAAACTTGTGTCGCATACGCACCATATTTTAGGTATTCGTGATATGATATCAATAAAAATTAAATACAAATTCTGGATTGTTTTCAAAAAATTGTAATGCTCTTTTTACATTTTAAAGAATTTTAAATTAAAATCATAATAAGAGCAAATTAAAAATATAATTTTTTAACACGATATCTGATGTGAACTAAAGTGATTCTTGAAGTCGTAGTGCAGTAGTGGCGTTATCCAATTTCTTTGAAATAAGACATTAAATTAACATGCCACAAGCGGTAAGTGTTTTAACTTCTGGCTAACCCCATTAAAAGTTATCAAGACGTTTTTCATAACGTTTTGTTGACACAATTAGTTATCCTGAAATGTAGCCAAACGTATTATTTTTTTCAATTTCTAAAGTTGTATGAACAATTACATTAATTTAAAGTTCCAGTGGTTATTAGCTCTTTTTGATTTGAAAAGTAATTGTCCTACGTAATTTATAATTATTTCATATCACATTAAAAATTATGTAATATGCTATAAATTTATAAAATAATTTTTGTCTCTTGAACCGCCCTTGAACTAACGCAAATGGAAGGAAGGAGTTTCCCCGCCCTACTCAATGCTTTCACAACTCCACTAATAAGGATCCTGGACCTGCAACTCCTCCAGGTTGAGTGGATCTCCACTGTGTCTGTACCAGATTTCCCTGCTGCCTTCCTAGCTATACTACCATATTAAAAACTACAGCTACACTTAAAGCACCTCTTATGCACAAATCCTTTGTTTGGGTGTCATTATTTTAAGTTTCAGAGTTGTTATTGACAATTTATAACTACAGATAATCTGCATTTTACGAGTCGTTTAGTATTCATTGTACTTAATTTTACTATGTGTGTTTTTGTAGTTGTATAAATGTAGGAAACAACTGATATTTTTAAGTATAAGTTATTCTGTTTGTGGGAAACATTTACACTGATACTTTGGTTTTTATAAGGACTATATGTATTTCGGTTTCAGTACATGATTCATGAGTAGGAACCAGGAGACGTCCGCCATATTAGATGACGTCACGAACTTGCACGTTTCTCCCTCGAAATTTCCCGTTCTTCCCTTAAAAACACTCAGAATCCCAAGAATTCATAAAAAAATTTCCGAATTTTCCTCAGAATTTCAATTTTTCCCTTAAAGTGGCCCTTTCTTCCTCAAAAAAGTCCGTGACCCCAAATATGCAATAGCGAGCCCCTAAAGGCAATTTTGAGCCTTTGGAGCAATTTGGGGGGCTCGCTTTTTACCCGCAGGCCTCCACCCTCCTCATCAATCACTTCTTCACCCACATCCCAAGCCTTGCCAACCACCATCCCCCAGCATTTATTATGAAAAATCACAAAATATATTTTAAAAAAATTCTAAAAAAATTGAAGAACATATAATGTTAACCTCACACTCATCCCACCACCCTCGCCTCACCCCCANGTATTTTCTTAAGACGTTGTCACGTTCAACTATCGTCAGTAAACCGACTTTACAGACAACCAATTTTTTTTATTTGAAAAGTAATTGTCCTACGTAATTTATAATTATTTCATATCACATTAAAAATTATGTAATATGCTATAAATTTATAAAATAATTTTTGTCTCTTGAACCGCCCTTGAACCAACGCAAATGGAAGGAAGGAGTTTCCCTGCCCTACTCAATGCTTTCACAACTCCACTAATAAGGATCCTGGACCTGCAACTCCTCCAGGTTGAGTGGATCTCCACTGTGTCTGTACCAGATTTCCCTGCTGCCTTCCTAGCTATATTACCATATTAAAAACTACAGCTACACTTAAAGCACCTCTTATGCACAAATCCTTTGTTTGGGTGTCATTATTTTAAGTTTCAGAGTTGTTATTGACAATTTATAACTACAGATAATCTGCATTTTACGAGTCGTTTAGTATTCATTGTACTTAATTTTACTATGTGTGTTTTTGTAGTTGTATAAATGTAGGAAACAACTGATATTTTTAAGTATAAGTTATTCTGTTTGTGGGAAACATTTACACTGATACTTTGGTTTTTATAAGGACTATATGTATTTCGGTTTCAGTACATGATTCATGAGTAGGAACCAGGAGACGTCCGCCATATTAGATGACGTCACGAACTTGCACGTTTCTCCCTCGAAATTTCCCGTTCTTCCCTTAAAAACACTCAGAATCCCAAGAATTCATAAAAAAATTTCCGAATTTTCCTTAGAATTTCTATTTTTCCCTTAAAGTGGCCCTTTCTTCCTCAAAAAAGTCCGTGACCCCAAATATGCAATAGCGAGCCCCTAAAGGCAATTTTTGAGCCTTTGGAGCAATTTCGGGGGCTCGCTTTTTACCCGCAGGCCTCCACCCTCCTCATCAATCACTTCTTCACCCACATCCCAAGCCTTGCCAACCACCATCCCCCAGCATTTATTATGAAAAATCACATAATATATAAAAAAAAATTCTAAAAAAATTGAAGAACATATAATGTTAACCTCACACTCATCCCACCACCCTCGCCTCACCCCCANTCCTCATCAATCACTTCTTCACCCACATCCCAAGCCTTGCCAACCACCATCCCCCAGCATTTATTATGAAAAATCACAAAATATATTTTAAAAAAATTCTAAAAAAATTGAAGAACATATAATGTTAACCTCACACTCATCCCACCACCCTCGCCTCACCCCCACGCCTACATCCCTTCCCAGTCAATTATTTTAAAATAGAAAAACATCTCAAAAGATTTAAAAACTGATTCTCAAAATCAATGAACATATAGTGTTAACCTCACTCTTACACCACCAACCTAACCAACATCAACCCCCTCACCAATCACGCAGTCAATAATAAAAAGTAGAGAACAATCTCAAAAAATCAAAAAGTTGATTCTGAAAATCGTCAAAAATATTACGTACAAACTCTGACCCAATTGTTGTATGTTGGATGCTGATGACCTTGACCTTTATCAAAATGACTTTGAAAAGAAAACAGCGAGAAATAAATGTAAGAAGTCNTGTTGGATGCTGATGACCTTGACCTTTATCAAAATGACTTTGAAAAGAAAACAGCGAGAAATAAATGTAAGAAGTCTAAAAATCCAATAAGATGTAGGGAACATATTATATCACTGAAACCGAATACACGTTGCTTGCTGGGGAACTTGACCTTGACCCCAGTTCCCTTGAAAAATATAAAATCAAGAAAAAAATTGTAAAAAATTTTATGGAACTAATAAAAGTTTAGGAAAATATTACCTCACTGCCTACAACGCCCATATTGGATGCTAGTGACCTCGACCTTAAACCCATTGACCTTGAACACAATAATTGTAAAAATGTCAAAAACGAAAGAAACAGGTAAAAATTTAGGATTATTACATACCGGGCTACGACCCCGTGTTGTATGTTGGTGACGTTGACCTTGACCCCAGTANGATTATTACATACCGGGCTACGACCCCGTGTTGTATGTTGGTGACGTTGACCTTGACCCCAGTAATCTTAAACTCAAAAATTGAGAAGAAATGTTAAAAATTCTAATAAATTTAAAAAGGTCGCCGAACTTATTACGTGACTGACTCCGGCACCCATGGTAAATGTTGGCTACATTAACCTTAACCCCATTGACATCCTACTAAAAAAAAAATTTGGAAAATCTTTAAAAATGTAAACAATTATCGAGGGATAAACTACATACCTATTACAACAAACCAAGTTGGATGTGTATGACAGGGTTCGATTCTCGTAAAGATGGGAGAGCACAACCACTACATACGTAGTACNTGTTGGATGCTGATGACCTTGACCTTTATCAAAATGACTTTGAAAAGAAAACAGCGAGAAATAAATGTAAGAAGTCAAAAAATCCAATAAGATGTAGGGAACATATTATATCACTGACNTCAAAAAATCCAATAAGATGTAGGGAACATATTATATCACTGAAACCGAATACACGTTGCTTGCTGGGGAACTTGACCTTGACCCCAGTTCCCTTGAAAAATATAAAATCAAGAAAAAAATTGTAAAAAATTTTATGGAACTAATAAAAGTTTAGGAAAATCTTACCTCACTGCCTACAACGCCCATATTGGATGCTAGTGACCTCGACCTTAAACCCATTGACCTTGAACACAATAATTGTAAAAATGTCAAAAACGAAAGAAACAGTTAAAAATTTAGGATTATTACATACCGGGCTACGACCCCGTGTTGTATGTTGGTGACGTTGACCTTGACCCCAGTAATCTTAAACTCAGAAATTGAGAAGAAATGTTAAAAATTCTAATAAATTTAAAACGGTCGCCGAACTTATTACGTGACTGACTCCGGCACCCATGGTAAATGTTGGCTACATTAACCTTAACCCCATTGACATCCTACTAAAAAAAAAAATTGGAAAATCTTTAAAAATGTAAACAATTATCGAGGGATAAACTACATACCTATTACAAAAAACCAAGTTGGATGTGTATGACAGGGTTCGATTCTCGTAAAGATGGGAGAGCACAACCACTACATACGTAGTACGACAATCAGCACCCGACTGAACCCCCACCTCTATTTCTCACTGCCTACATAGTCGATAAATCTTCCGACCCACAAAGATAATTATTGACTTCACACAACACACACACCTCCCACCCCCACCCATGGTCCAGGCCATAACACGTCTCGTCGTTCCACTTCCCTTGCCATTTACTTACCATAGCTCAGCCGCCATCCACATACATGCATGCCACCAACCCACCGCGCGACTCTAGCCTCCATCCCCCCTCTCAAAAACTCGCCATAGCTCGTCCTCCTCACCATCCGCCCACGCCGTCAACCAATCGAAAAAGTCGCTTAACACGAATCCCGGTGCTAACCTCTTCGCACATAAATTTCGCGAAATCTTCGCAAAACTTTGCAAATCCTTACAAAAATATTTCAACCAGAGCTTAGCATACAAGAGGAACCTGCCAAATGGTCAGGCCAACCAACCAGTTGCAAAACATTTCTCAAAAATATTTCTCAGTACACTCGTTCGCCTTATAGAACTCAGACGATTTTAATCGACCCGAGTAAGGCATAATACTTCAGATCCTACCATAACCCTCTTCCTGCATACGCTCGCATAAGTTTTATCTAAAACAAACTCTCGCAATCAGTTGTATTCACCATTGAATTAATAAGTCTTTCAGAGAAGTAGAATGGACTCTACAAGAAATTATACTCGCATTATTATGTTTACATAAATTTAATTTATTTATTATTACATACTTTTTCTTTCTTATTATCTCATGCATTCGATCTTTACAGTTCTCAGATATTTGCAGATAATGGATATTAGCCTATAGTCTCATCTGATATCACANCCATGCATTCGATCTTTACAGTTCTCAGATATTTGCAGATAATGGATATTAGCCTATAGTCTCATCTGATATCACACCACCGTTGGGGAGGGGCGAGGCGTGGATGAGGAAGTGAGGGGTGAGAGGGGTGGAGGCCTGCGAGTATAAAGCAAACTTCCCAAATGGATACCATTTCTAAAAATTGCCTTTCGGGGGCTTTTTATTGCATATTTGGAGGCACAAACTTTTTTAAGTGGGAAAAAAAGTATAATTTTAAGGGAAAAAGAAAAATTATGAGAGAAATTCAAAAAATAATTTTGGGGAATTTTTTGGGATTCTGAATATTTTTAAGGGAAAAACGGCAAGTTTTGAGGGAAAACAGTAAGTTTTGAGGGAAAAAACTAAAATTTTGTACGTCATCCAAGATGGCGGACGGCTCCTGGCTCCTATTCATGAATCATGTGCCGAAATCGAAAAACCTATACTTCTTCCATATCTTCACTGCAGAGCAAGGCAAATAGTTAAACTTCAATAGTAGAATTTTTAAAATTGTTACTTCGCAACAATTGAATCCACAATAAATGAAACGCGTTTATATAGCGAATGACATTGAACATCAATGAAGCAGTCATGACATAAATTACATTTGTGTCTGGCCAATACTTCTCTAATACGATGCCCGCTTCTTTGCATGCATTTCCTTGATGGTGTTATGGCTACATTTTAACACCTGAGTTTAGGGTAGGCTAGCTAAAAATAGTGGTTTTGTATGTTATAATTACTTCACTCCAATCACCAACCGTATGAAATCATAAAGTTATTAAAGTGCTCTATATTTAAGGAATATTACTTTTGTTTTTGGAATTATGTTTGAAGTAGTTATGGAATAACAATTTGTTACAGAGAGAAAAATTCCCAGACGTTCAAGTAATTTNTTGGAATTATGTTTGAAGTAGTTATGGAATAACAATTTGTTACAGAGAGAAAAATTCCCAGACGTTCAAGTAATTTAGAACATGTAACTAAAATCAACACCGTTTTCAAGTAAATATTTTTTTTTAGCACAAATATTTCTTCGTAGTGAAAGTAAAATCGCAAAGGTATTGTAATTTTATGCTTTTCTCTAAATATCAGCGTTTGAAAAGTTATTTCAAATAGCCTGAATGTAATCAAATTAGGATTTATTTGTTTATTATTCTGAATAATTTCAATTTTGTTATGCCATTAAATTTTTTGATTTCAATACTTCTTAAAGAACTAATACGTTTGAGAATAAAATTCACCCAAAAAAAACTTTAAAATATTTAAATAAATATGTATAAATAAATTCAAGTTTTAATACACAAAATTTAGCGGGTTAACATTAATAGTTCTATAAATTTAACAAACACTTACAAAGAACGATACANTTGGAATTATGTTTGAAGTAGTTATGGAATAACAATTTGTTACAGAGAGAAAAATTCCCAGACGTTCAAGTAATTTTAGAACATGTAACTAAAATCAACACCGTTTTCAAGTAAATTTTTTTTTTAGCACAAATATTTCTTCGTAGTGAAAGTAAAATCGCAAAGGTATTGTAATTTTATGCTTTTCTCTAAATATCAGCGTTTGAAAAGTTATTTCAAATAGCCTGAAGGTAATCAAATTAGGATTTATTTGTTTATTATTCTGAATAATTTCAATTTGGTTATGCCATTAAATTTTTTGATTTCAATACTTCTTAAAGAACTAATACGTTTGAGAATACAATTTACCCAAAAAAAACTTTAAAATATTTAAATAAATATGTATAAATAAATTCAAATTTTAATACACAAAATTTAGCGGGTTAACATTAATAGTTCTATAAATTTAACAAACACTTACAAAGAACGATACANGTTTTAATACACAAAATTTAGCGGGTTAACATTAATAGTTCTATAAATTTAACAAACACTTACAAAGAACGATACAAACAATTTATATTTACATTTACATAATTCTTTAAGTTCTATGTCATATATTATTAAACCCTTATCTGGCCTTTTCACTAAAGTGCTAATTGATATGTTTCTGGAATTAATTATATTTACTTTGTTTATAAATTTCGCAGAATTAAATTTACATATTTTTTAATTGTAGAATAATACATTAAAAACTTACGTTATCGAAAAGAGCTATAAAATTAGGGTTGCAATTTCTATAAAGAAGTGGATTCATAATACGGAAATATGATAGCAAGCAGTCAAATTAGAACTTTTCAAAAATTTTGGGTAATATTATTGCTTTTCTTGTACATGTATTATTTGGTTTACTAATATTCTTCTTATTAAAAGTCTAGAAAAATGTGCAATTTATTTCCATCTTAAATTTAAAAAATTATAAATGTGCTTATATAGCTGCGATACTATTTAACTTTAATAAAAACATTTTCATTTTCTCGTGAACATATCTATATACAATGGTGAAAATTTTAAATGAACACCCGGATCGAATGGTCATACTTGAATGGAAGTTTTATCTAATAAATGTTTTTGGTAAAACACTGTATATAATAACGATCACACGGTCGTACACCTATGGACAGAGGCTACAGAGTGTCGTTAACAACAATGTAAGCATCTTATGTAGCCTTTTCAGTGACGATGCAGTCCTGCAGTCGTACGTGGAGACGATCAGAAATGTGTCGGATGTCATCTTGGGGAATAGTGTTCCATGTTAATTCCACCTGTTGGTGCAATTGGTGGAGGAATGTTGTCGGTATCGTAGACTACACCAAGCGCCGTCCCATCTTGTCCCCTACATGTTCAATAGGGGAGAGGTCTGGTGATCGTGCTGGCTAGGGAAGTTGACGAATATCTTCGATAGCGCGTTGGGTATCACGAGACATGTGTGCACGGACATTNATCGTGCTGGCTAGGGAAGTTGACGAATATCTTCGATAGCGCGTTGGGTATCACGAGACATGTGTGCACGGACATTATCCTTCTGGAAGAGGACATCTCCTTGGCGTTGTAGTAACGATAACGAAATGGGCTGGATGATGTTCCGAATGTAGCATTCACTGATCGGTATTCCCTCAACAAACACCAGAGGCGTACGGTCATTGTAGGCTATTGTATCTCCCCCCTCCCCTTTCCAAAACCATGATTTCAGGAGTGGTTCTGTNATCGTGCTGGCTAGGGAAGTTGACGAATATCTTCGATAGCGCGTTGGGTATCACGAGACATGTGTGCACGGACATTGTCCTTCTGGAAGAGGACATCTCCTTGGCGTTGTAGTAACGATAACGAAATGGGCTGGATGATGTTCCGAATGTAGCATTCACTGATCGGTATTCCCTCAACAAACACCATAGGCGTACGGTCATTGTAGGCTATTGTATCTCCCCCCTCCCCTTTCCAAAACCATGATTTCAGGAGTGGTTCTGTNTAGGCGTACGGTCATTGTAGGCTATTGTATCTCCCCCCTCCCCTTTCCAAAACCATGATTTCAGGAGTGGTTCTGTAGGTTGCGGCTGTATACACTCTGGGTTTTACTGCTTTACTGGTCGACGCTGCACTCGCAAACGACCGTCACTGGCGCCAAGGCAGAATCTGCTCCCATCATTAAACACAACTTCGCGCCATTCATTCTTCCAGTTGTGTCGTTCGTGGCATCATCCGAGGCGTCTGTACGGTGAAGAGGTGTGAGAGGAAGCCTGGCGAGTGGCACCACTGATCGTAGAACAGCGTCCAGCAAACGGTTGGTGATGGTCCTAGCTGATACTCTGGGTTCAACAGTGGCCCTACTCAGTGCAGCAGTCACCGTGCGATCAGCAATGGCTGCTCGTCTGATTCAGCGGTCCAGGCGGGAATCCGCATGCCGCTGCCGTCCGGAACCAGGTTGATGAACATGTGCACCATCGTTGGACCACCGGCATCACCAATGATGCGCAGCAGATACTTCACGTCCTACGCGTTGGGCCATTCTTCGGAAGGACCATCCAACCTCCCTCGGACCCACAATACGACTTCGTTCAGAGTCCGTTAATTGCAAGAAGTGTGGTCGTCTACTTCATTGTGACATTTCTACAATTCTTACTACACATAGGCCGATACTATGCTTGAAGCAACAGACACCAGAATACTCTTTCACCGAGTAAACTGCAGTTGTATCAGGCTCAGTAATATCATGCCTATTAGTCGGTTCCTACTCTGTCCACAGCACCAGCACTGTCAATAATTGCATGTACTGCCCTCTATCAGTGCCCTATGCGCATATGGTTTCTACGTCACCGCTTTAGTGGTGTTTATTTTTCATGTTCCACCAGTGTATTAACATTTGAAAATTTTCAAGGTAACAAATGTAGCTGTGTTCACAAAGTAAATATCACATAATGAGTGAGAACCGGGTGTTTTTCTATCTTTAAACGTTTGTTGGATTCTACTAAATTAGGCCTAAAATGTCCTACATTTTATACTTAAATCTCCTTGAAATTTTCACAAAAGCACACTTCTCAAATATATAGTTTAAGTCTGTGATTGCACCCTTGTTCATGAACACGAATGCATGTAAAATAAATAACAGTAATTATCAGTTATCGGAATTATATTTGTACGAATGTTATTGTACCACGAATGTAACAAGAATAAATTCATTTGCGAGGAACATTATCAATATGCGTGTGACTAATTTGTCACCAATATTTCCTGAAATAAAAATGTATATCTTAACTACACTTGCCAAATATTTTTCCTGTAGTTGGCTACATCGCCAGTTTAATATTCGAGAGGTTCTGGAATCGAATCCCTGGCAAGGAGAGATGTGTGTGGTTTACAATCATCTTCAATTTAGTTAATGATCCGACCTTTTTTTTATACCTCTTTCCTACATTATTATACCTTCCCTTATTTGAGCTGAAAGCCAAATATGTTATCAACTGGGCCTTCACAAGCAGAGGAACCATTCTGGGTATTTTGGTACAGAGTAAAGGAATAGTGAATATGGAAAGAGTGGGAGAGGGATACAATATGATAAATGAGCGAGAGCGGGAGAGAAAAATGAGGAGAAGGAATAGAATAATTGGAGAGGTAGATTTGTTGTTGAGTTGAGAAAGTTGGGCGGCTCTTAATAACGAGGTCTTGAGAGCCAATGAGGGTGAAATGTGGTAATAATGGATGAAGCAAGAATGAAAGAACGGAGGAAACTGTAGATCCCGGAGAAAACCCGCCGAACAGCACCATTGTTCGGCACGATTCCCACTTGCGAAAATCGGATTGACATTGCCCGGGGATTGAACCCGTTTCGCCTTGATGGGAGGCGAGCAGGCTAACCGCTCAGCCACCACGGTGGTAATTTCGTCAACATTATTTTCTTCACAACTAACGTGTTCTTGGGGGCAAATTTTGTCAATCCAATTTGAAATTCATTAAAATAATTATAACAGTGTCGCAAGTTTTAGTTTTATCTCGATTATTTCCAAGTTGCTGTGATTAAAAGTTCTCTACAATTATTCAAGTGGAAGAAAAATATTGTAAAACAGCAAGATTTTTTAATATTCAAATGATACGCGCGTGAGTCGAGAAACAGGGTAACCGTATCACAGAACAGGCAAAGTTTACAGAAGAGAAATTTTGAGGCAATTTCTTTGATGTGGACGTGCCCATTCGCAGATTGGCAGCGCGAGGCTCTTGCAACAGGCCTTCAGTCTGCACTAAGAAAAATGTTTTCTTCAGTCAACCAATTTTGTTTGCCGCAACCAAATTAATTGTTTGTGGGAAATGATATATTTTTGCTGTTGAAACTTAATTATTTTGTGGTTTTCATTTGGTAGCCCCAAACAAAGATTTAGTTTTTGCAACAAAAGAACTAGTAGGATAATGGGGGTTCTAGCGAATCTAGATGCTGAATGTGGAGCAGCGGCGTGATGGTGACCATTTTGGATTTCACTTTTTTTCCATTCTTCTCTCGAAAATTTGCTTTTTTCCCTTAAAGGCGTTAAAAATTTCCTTTTGTATCATCAAAAACATTTTAAAATTCCCGAATTTCTCTCTATACCGAATTTTTTATGAGTCACTCATTCCGAAAATAGCATGAAAAAACAATGTGGCTAAGAGACTCCTTTTTTGGAGATGAGAAGTTGAGAGGTTGAGGGTTTGAGGGGCTACCCTGACATTCATATTCTGTCATTACATGCCAGCACCAACCATCTTGTCTGAAGAATGTTCAAGCTCATTGCCCTGGCATGCAACTACTATATTTCTCTTCATATTGAAACAGAGTACGTCATGGCAGTAGATGAATGCAGACGTAACGATCTGATTTCCGCTCCACTCGACGACGAAGTATTTGAGATGAACGTACATTAAGTACGATCATGTACAAAATTATTTTGTGAGAGATATAGTTCTTTGCAATTACTGCATGATGTGCTCGAAACTTAAATATGTAAATATAACACACATAAGTTTTTTAATTGCTTATCATCTATTTTAACATGTGAAATACTTGGACTCTAGGGATTGAACTTGTGATATCTTATTTTCCAGAATAGCGCACTGTCTCCAGCACCGCCAGGGTATATGAGATATTTCTTATAAAATTTGAATAGCATATTAAAAAAAGTAGGAAAATTTGGGCAAGGGTGACATAATTACAATACTTGTAAGTGCTTCCGTTGTGTTCGCATCGATAGCTACGAGATGCACTCGCGGTCTCCAGTTTCTGTGTATGAAACAGCTACACCGGTTTTTTTTAGTTAAGGTAAACCTCTTATCTTTACTTTATGGTTCTTCTAAAAGCAGAGTACATACATAGTTGAAATGTATGTGTGTTGTGATGTCTCCTTTCACGTAATTACAAATTTCATACCTTTAATTATATTTCTATATTAATAAAAATTTGTGGCTAACGATTCGTGGCTAATTCGTTTCATAATTTTCTTACTATAAATGGCATGTATTCAAATAAGTACATGTACATAATATTTAAAACTAAATAAATCTTTACATTTTACTGTATGGAACTGAATTCCTCTTGTAAAGTACATGTGTGACTCGGCTGGTATGCCACCCTGGAGCCAGTCGCGTCTCTCTTGGCTAGCATTATGTGCCATCGCTTCAACTTGCAGCGACCTGCACGGTTCTCGCACCGCCGCCGGTCAACTATCTGGGCTGCCTTACAGATTCCCAAAATGTTAGTTGATCGCACAATACTGGTCGGGTCGGACGCGTTTTGCTGCTAGTGTTGTGAGTGTTGGCTGTACTCTGAACGCGATGGTTTCGTTTCTGTCAGTTCGTAAGCTAATCGTTTTCTATTCTGTTGTACTGACCAGGACGGCCTAGTCTTGTCTGGCATCGTTTAACTCACTTGCGTACAGCACCCGACGCTTGTGTAATATGTGATTGGGATGGTTGGTAAGTGATTTAACTATTTTCCTTTACATTTTAGATTTATATCATTTTGCATCAGTATGTAGAAGTGTCGTCCCTCTTGCACGACTAGCGGCTTAAAATGTGTGTTGTTTTGTGGCAAGCAAAGGAACACAGTCTTTATAAGTTACGTAATGTGTATCACACTTTACATATTATAGTCATTTTTGAGGTTGGTCGTTATGATCGTTCGTTCTTTCTCATGTTTGCCTGCATTCTATCTTTTACTAAACTTATTGGCGTAATATCAAAACTGAGATCGCTTTTATGGACTGTGGCTCCATCGGGTTTATATATATATATATTTTGACTCGTTATGACATCATAATCTGGATGTACCTTCAATATGCTTGTTTTACTGTTTATTGCGTGACTGATTTTTCATGTACAGTATGATTTCATGTCTTTTACACTCGGTTTCCTCAACCCTCTCGTTAGGCTGACGTTGTTTATTTATATTAATGTGTACATGTTTTAGTGCAGCCTGCTACTATGCGTGCCTTGTTTTTGGTGTAATTGTATACCCCTTTATTTTTCAATATAGAGTGTTGGATATTATGGGCTACCCATGCTAGCGATGACTCGGGGCGCCATCTCTTTCGTCGGGCTATTGGTGTTCGTTTATATTAACATATATGTATTTTACCATTACCTACGATTATGTACATCATTCACATCACACATTCGTATATATCTTGCTTTTTCGCATATAGTTGTTTGTTGTATGTTACCCATGCTAACGTTTATTTATGTATTTATTTTCACACACATATACATACACAGCCTGGATGTCGGTGGACGAAGGGAGACTAGCTGTCGCTGAGGGGGATCCGAGTTGGTAGACATCTGCGATAGCATACGACAATGGCGGCGGTGGGCGAATGTCCAGTGCATATATGCCGGTGTGTATGTGTGTGCTATTTCAGACCCTACACTCCTACATTCAACGGTAACTTTGCAACGCTCTTGTATATAAACATTTTTTTTTTACATATGTGGACGGTTCTTACATAATCCCGAACTTCAAAGGTTTGGAAATGCTGACCAACTATGCTTGTAACAGGGCTTAAGGCCTACTTTCCCTTATCTCCTTGATTGCTTACGGACGTGCTAACTGTGATATGAATTTGGTGGTCGTAGCTTGGGTGGGTGGGAAACGACGGGCAGATATGCTTATAAGGGGGCATAAGGTGTTCTTGTCCCTACTTTCCGGTTTGTCATCGTAGGTGATGCCTTTGATATGAATTTGGTCACAATAGCTTATGTGGGTGTAAAATAGTAGTTAATTATACTTGTACGAAGGTCTAAGGTGTGCTTGATCCTGCGGTCCTTTTCGTCGTCGGAAGTGATGCCTATGTAATGAATTTTGTTCTGTAGCCTCAGTGGTTGGGAAATGGTAGCCAACTATGCCTATACGAGAGCTTAGGGCGTACTTGACACCACCATTTTGTTCGTTGTCGGAGGCGATGACTATAATATGAATTTGGTAACTATATCTTAAACGGATGAGAAACTACAGATAACTATGCTTACAAGTGGGCTTAAGGTCTGCTTTTGCCTGCGGTCCTTTTCATCGAAAGAGGTTATATCTATTTTATGAATTTGGTGACACTATCTTAATCGGTTCGGATATTACAGCCTACTATGCTTACTCTCGTCGTCTGGGGTGATGCTTTTGTTGTAAATTTGGTGACTGTAACTCAAATGGTTCGGGAATTATATCCAACTATGTTTATAAATAAGCTTAGGACGTACTTGAGGCGCGCGCTCTGCGACTCTAGGCTAGCGTGAGTGGGCAGGCTTCTCTCCGTGTGGCACGGATGAACTGAAAAAGCTGATAAGACTCATTCCTGCCAGGACGTTAGGGGAAAGAAGACCAGAAGGAATATGAGTAAGCCATGGTGGCAGCAGACGACGGTGATGAGGGCGCATCCAAGATGGAGGGCTCGGAAGGCAAGAAATTGGCAAGAGGGTGAATGTAAAGGAGACCGGAAGGAATATGAGAAAACCAAGGTGGAAGCAGACAACGGCGGTGGGGAACATTCAAGATGGAGGGCTCAAAAATCAAGAGAGAAGAAGGGTGAAAATAAAGGATATCGGAAGGAATATAGAAACCCCCCTCCCCACAAGGGATAGAACGGACTTGAGACAGGAAGGAATGAGAGAGTATGAGAAAATCCCAGGGGATAGAGCCGGCGAGAGTGAACGGACGTGTGAGAGAGTGAGACTGGAAGGAATGAGACATGTTGCATGAATTCAATGATCTCGAAAATTCTTCAGAAAAGATACATTTAGCTGGCATGGAATGACAGAGCGTAAAGGGAGCCACTTAGCCACATTGGTGGGCCATGTTTTTTTAGGATTGAATGGCTCATAAAATATTTGTATACGGAGGGAAATTCGGTAAATTTTTGACGTTTTTGAGGGTAAAAGGGAAATTTTGCATGTTTTTGAGGGTAAAAGGAAAATTTCGAATGGAAAAAGAAAAACAGTTAAATCCAAGATGGCCGCCATGGCGCTGCGGCACCGCATCCAGCATCCTGGTTCGATAGAACCTATATTTTCCTACTTCTTAAGGATTTGTTTGGCTCCACGTATATTAAAGAGTTTCGGTTAACATAAAAAGAATTTTATGCCCGATCGAGATTGGAACCTATATAATCTGCGCCCGAGCACTACTCTTTAGCAAGCTCAGCTGAAGTTATTTGTAATAAACTTGTAATATTTTTGAGCATATACATAAAAATAATGGACAACATGCGCAATCAAATATTTCTAGTTTTACAGCTTTACTTATTATTTTTCTATTTTGATTGTTTAATTAGGATGGTTTTACCATAATGAAGCATAGATAGATGCACTAACAAACATGTTTATATCCTAATTGTCACAAAAAAAAATTCCAACAACTCTTGAGGTGTGTTTTCGAACGAAGTCAATAAAATGAGTGGCCAAACAAATATAGAGAGTTATTTCAACAAAATATTTTGTTGACAATCTTTTTATTTTGGCCCAACACAGATGATTTTTTTAAACAAGCTTGTATTTTGTCAGATGAACAAACTAATTTTTTGCTTTTCAGGTTTTGTTTTACTCAACAGGCACGAAAATATATTTTTGACCCTATACAATTAAAACAAATTTTGGCTGCTCTCTCAGTGTGACTGGCCAACGCGTGCGGTGAAAAACTCCCAACCGGCTAGGGAAGACTGACGAATGGCGCCCCGACATCATGTTTCCAACCAGCGACGCCATCTTGCTGGCGTGTGACGGCTGTAGATCTAGACCGTTCCGCTTCTGCATTCTTGAGTATTCTGCGCCCGCCTCCGTTGGACCTGGACATCGGAGGGCGGAACGAGCCAAGAGGCCGCTGGTTGTATTTCTCCATTAATTTCCTGGCGTCCTCTTAGCCCTTCCCCCCTTCTGCCATATCCCCCCCTTTCCCACTCTCGATCAATGACGTCCCGACGCCCTGAGAAGCAATAATCTTGGTGGGCGCACGAGACGTCACGTTTCCGAACGTGCCCTCCCTTTCCGCAGCCTTCACCGCCTCCCCCACCCTTTTTATCAACTAACTCACTTCCCAGACCTGCTAAACCCTGCACTCCGTCCGCTTGGCCATCCCCTCCCCTAGCCAACACTCCTTACGAACTCACGCTGAACACTGCGACGGTCGCACACTCTGGTGGCCCGGAGTATAACTACTGGACAAGAAGGCGGGCCACTACGCCTAAAGGCTGTTCAAGTGCCAAAAAAAAATATTTTTTTGCGTTTTTAAGATATTTTGTGGTGTTACGAAACGATGTCAATAACTATTTCATAAAAATGCCACACCAGTTTCAAAATAACTCTCAGGTACTTTTTTAGTAGAATTATCATAATTTTAATTTTAACATTTGGGCAAAACAAATTTCAAAAAGTTACACGAGCACAGTGTTTGTTTCAGCTAAAGAGTTTTTTGAAGATTAGGAACGCAAAAAAAAAATTTCTTTGAAGTGTGGCACTTTGTTCGCATTTGAATAGGGTTTAACGTCTGACTAGTTTAGATTTCGATATTGTTGTAAAACTTAGAATAAAATTATTGTTAAACCGTTGGAAGAAATTCTATGGAATTTCTTCATCTTATTCTATAGACATTAACAACTAGTTTTAATTGTAGACAAACATGATGATTATGCCAAATTTTTAAATTAGAATACCTATATATATATAAATTATAAATTCCTGTATTTTCCGTATCTAATTTTACATAATTTTTGATACGTTCATCAATGAATTATTTGACGTAATAAAACAGCATTACAAAATATCCTAAAAATGTCGAACATATTTTTTAACACTTGAACACCCTTAAAAGCGTTCAAGATGTAAAAATTATTTTCTTCGTATCTAGCACATCACTCCTTTTTAGGTTGTGACATAAAACAATAATATATATATAAAAAAAATGAAGAAAAAGAATTTTTATTAAATGGAACGAATTATAGCAATTTTAAAATTTGTAGGCTATCATTTTTCGTACCAGTTCCAAATAGGTACAAAAATAACTCACATAGCACTGCATATCCACCGGATATCCTTATTGTATTCACAATATCTAAAAGCCATATAAGTTCTACAGTGAATATCTAATGAATATCCTTTTGATATCCGGCAATAGATATCAGTTTGCACCAGTTATTAGATATCCTTTACATATTACAAAAACACTAATGGCAATTACTAATTGTAAGTGACTAAATCTAAAATTGCCTATAGGAAATCCAAAATATTTACATCACATTTTGGATATTGGGCGGACATTTAGATATCTTTAGGCAGTTTTTTGGATGTAACTTTGCTATTCCTGGATGTCCTTGGAAATCTTGAACATCAGAAAGTGACATCCGTTAGATATTATTTGGATGTATATGAGCTATATGAGAAAATATTAGGCTGCAGTTCAAAATATTTGTAAATATTATTAAATTCTCACGAAGAATATTACTTGGAAATTTGTTATACTGTTTGGCCGTGTTTCAATTTTAAACTTTAAGGTAGAATTTAAATTTTAAAAAAAAAAACAACCTTATAAGTTGAAGTTTTGCCGTAGGTGAATCAAATGTCGGATTACAAATTAATTACAGCATGACATTCCTGTACCTTCAGTAAACACTTTAAATAAAACCAAAATGTGTGTTAAAATAGAAGGTTTTTTTTACCATTTTATGGATTATGTTTTAAAGTTATTATGCTCATATAAATGCTAAAAAAACATGACAAACGTTATTTTAAAAATAATTTGATATTTTAATTAACATGTCGATATCATGCGACAAAACCATAAAATGTCCTCTAAACGTAGACACAAAATTTTGGTTCTTGAACAGCCTTAGTGCAGTTGCCTACCTGGTGCTTGAATTCCTTTAAAGTATTTTTCCGAAACTAGGAAACGTGTCACCAATATGTTAACCTACGGAAAAAAAAAATTCCTCAGGCAAGAATGAAATGATAGCCTGAACTCTAAATTAGAATTTGTGGAAAAAGTTACTTATTCGCAGTCAAATGCATCTACTCGGATCAGTAAAAATGGTTCCACTTCGAATCGGTGCGAAACCACCGGTTGTTTCAGTGAAACAGTTTCACTGCTTCAATAAGAGACAGCCAATTGCGTGCGATAAACTGAATATTGTATTGGTTGNGAATTGGTTGAATTCAGCCAGATAGTTACGACAAACAAACATATTTCCGATACTCGCTGTCTGCATTGTGAAATTTTGTGTAACTAATAAAAAAAAGCAGAACTTTTCGTGAGGTCCAGGATTTGAAGCCACAGTATCTCGCTTCCACTCAGCATAACAATTGTGCCACCAAGCGAAAGTTGTCTGAGGTGGGATATAACAAATAGTACGTACGAATGGACTCACTTCACCACATTACATTTAATGAAGATTAAACCTTCAAATCGAGCGCTATGATTATCACATGAAAACGAAATGAAGGATGTAAAAAGTAAATGTAAGACTGAATGTTCTTACTAGCTCGTTTAAAGGTACTATTAAAGAAGAAACCTACTTTTTATAAATATGTTTATATGGGTTTTATAAATTTATGCGATATTATTTTATTTGATGTACCTTGTTTAAATGGTCCATCAGTAACAAAAATTACTGAATAACAGTGAATAAAATGATTAATGAATCATTAGAAAAAATAATTGAAAGAAAATGTACATTTTTTTTCACTAATTCATCAGTTCAATTGACTGAAGAGATGGTTGAATAAGTCTGATGGTGTTAACTTATTTCAAGTGTAAAACTCTCACTGATTCCGATTTATTGCGTGCTTTGAAGACGTCACGAAAGCTAAAAGTATTTTGTTTGAGCCCTCAGCATCGCAAAAGTAAAAGGCTATTCCAGACTGCTGTACCTTAAAACGTGCTACACAGACATGAGCGAAACTACTGTACGATATTAGTGTCTCCGCTTTAAGTCCTATAGGTAGGGACACCCGAATTTCGCGAAAAGATTCAAGACCAGTTACATTTCATAACACTTTAACTCAGATCCACTTTCGTGATCGTACGGTTCCCGTATAACGCGTCTTAGGTGTCTGCCANGGTTATATGGGTTTTATAAATTTATGCGATGTTATTTTATTTGATGCACCTTATTTAACTGGTCCATCAGTAAAAAAAATTACTGAATAACAGTGAATAAAATGATTAATGAATCAGTGGAAAAAATAATTGAAAGAAAATTTTCATTTTTTTTCACTAATTCATTAGTTCAATTGACTGAAGAGATTGTTGAATAAGTCTGATGGTGTTAACTTATTTCAAGTGTAAAAACTCTCACTGATTCCGATTTATTGCGTGCTTTTAAGACGTCACAAAAGCTAAAAGCATTATGTTTAAGGCCTCAACTTCGCTAA
>NQII01001923.1:69085-127151 GCA_002778355.1 Clitarchus hookeri | reverse complement strand
CTCCCCAAGGGTTCAGCTGGGGGAGTGGCGGGTAGCAGGGATTAGCCCCCACCAGTGCTGAGACTCACCACGTATAACACAGATAACTCCTGCACCCAGCATGGGAGTCCCTACGTAACATTATATGGACTTTTATGGTGTTGTAGGTTGGTGTAAGCAGTTCTTGTATTGTTGTTATGCCTTCTACATTTTCTTCCATGCTTGCATTCGATTATTTATAAAATTAGAATTAGAATCTTGAATCATTTCTTCCCAAATAAAAGAATGTATATTATTTATAATTTTAAATTTGTTGCTCTAATGATTTTACACTCACTTCGAGAAATGAATTACTTATTTATTGCAACTTATTACGAGTAAGGACACAAAAAATCATACTAATTTACAACAAGGATATTTAGGGAGCCTAAAAAAAATTAGCAGGAAAATGACAATATGGCAGCTCTGTGAGAGGTGTTCGTGATAAGAGCAACAACAATTTTTTACTGATAATAGAATGCCCATTTACTGAATTAAATTTGTGTTTGTTGCGGGGACAATCGAAACAATGCAAAGTTCTGTTGAAGGAAAGATATGTTCTGTACTGGTGGCAGAGTATTGTAATATAAAGGAGCTTTGTGTATAATTGGAAGTACAGTACAATTACGACAGATAACGATATATAGTTAATAAAGGTTAGAAACGGTATCTTTGCAAAATACAGGAAACGGCGTGGAATTAAACTACGAATCTCTGTATAATGTTTAGTTATATCGAGATCTTCAACTTATGAGAAATCCGGTATTATAGTCTTCCACCATAAAAAAATAAGGGTGACCGCCCTCTAATTGCATAGACTTATTCGAGCAAATCAGTGTTTGTTACACACGATTTACTTGTATATATGCGAAAAAATGCATATCTCCCGATTTGGACTTTATGGCCATTCCCTAATTGTTTTCAAAGTTTGTGTGGATCAGAACACCAAACTTTCGTAATCTGTTGCCATATCAAAGTTATAACACAAACACATCTGTATAATTTGATTTTTTAAGAGTTTCCGTAATGCAACATCTCTTTTTCCCACGAACATTATCATTCAGTACACGAAGTTGACATGACTATCCGAAGCAGCGTGGTGCAGCACACGTGAAAGTGTTAACGCGATGCGTGTTTCGCGTAACGTGAACTCTTCGCGATCCCGGTCTAACTTGAGAAGCTCGAAGATACTCCTTTTCAGCAAGCGATTTCGCTTTAGCACAGCTCTTCGCTACAACCCGAGCTCCCCCCGTTTCTCATCTCAAAGACACGGGGCCCAACTCGACAATCCCCTCCTCTTGAGCCACTTGCCTCGAAAACAATGGCCAGGAGAGTTGTTGTACGTTGCTGGCTTGTGGCATATGGTAATAACTTGCTCTCGGGCACGAAGTTAAAGAGACTTTACAACTCCTCATATCGCTGCACGGATGAGTTGGCTTGGCTTTATCCGCGTTGCTGCTATGGGTACAGAGAAGGGGGCGGGGAAGAACCCTTCCCTCTAATGTAAGTAATATCGTACCATTACACGATGAACGAAATAATAAAGAAGAGCTACAAAAATAGCCCCCCCCCCCTAACCAAGGATCATTGAGGTAATGATATCGTGGGAAGAGCATGAACTGGTTTGCTTAGCAGAACAAAGCACCATGTCGTGTTCGGAGTATGGGGGAGGGACTCGTGAGTTATCTGGGCATGAGGTCATTAGCTGATACAGTCATGCGCAGTGCGCTAGGGGTCGGTCGTGTGGTAGTTTTACGGCGTGGCTCGCGCGGAGCTAGTCATGCATGATGTGGGCGTGGCTGNTCCCCTCCTCACACAACACGCCTGGCCGACACGCGCGCCGCCCGGGAGATCGCGCTCGAAATCGCCACGGAGGAAAGAGAGCGAGAGAGATAGAGAGGAAATCTCGAGGGGAGAGAGAGAGAGATAGAGAAGAAATCTCGCGTGCGATTGCGTGATACCGCGGTGTGGTCTCTTGCAAGCCACCGATGAGTTCTCAAAAAAAAAACTGTGCGACAACCTGGGCTGCTTTGTTTCCAAACTAACCTTCCAAAAATAAAACAATTCACCAGTCATAAATGCAGAACCATATTTCACTGTTGCAGCTGTCAGCGGTCAACAGGGCTTTCTTTTTTAATCGGTCTTTAACAAACGTTTGGGCCCCTTAATTTGATGCATTTATTTTAAATAACGCGCAAAATAAATATTTCAGTATCTCAGTTTCGTATTAAATGTGTCATATATAGTAGACTTGGGCAATGTTAAAACTTCATTTGCTAATAAAACTAACAAAATACTGTGATTGGCCTGCAAGAGTATGACGTATAGAGTCACATTTCACTTGTCACACAAAAGCTCGTCATTGATAAAGTTTTCGTTACGTGAACGTACGTTACGTGAATCGGTTATGGTATGTTTCATTGAAACGCCCAAGTTTAAGTATAGCTGACTTACGTGAAGGTGTTACTTGGAACGTGTTGCGTAAAACGTGAAGTCATCGTAATGTCAGCCTTAACCCCTTAAGAATCACTTTAATTTACGTTTTCAGGTTTTCCAAAAAAAAAACCACTTGTGAAGGGTACTGTGCTTAAGTCGACACATCACTTCTTTCGTTGTCACAGCCAAAGAGGTGTAGTCTGTATGTTTGACTAGAATAACATGAACCAAGTATGACCTTGGCCAGTAAACTCACTTGGCGAATTATTTACCCACAAGTATAATTGGTCACTGAGCTTCACAGAGTGCAGTACAGAACGGAAATTGCTTACACGTGCGTAATGTATACACAACTATGCACACAGGGTCTGAATGGGTTCACAGTGGGATGAGTCAGATCTGTTGCAGAAGCTGAAGTTTAGGTAATCTTTCTCAGCTTGACGGGTGCGATCCGAGGTACGTATCGAGTTTTGCGTTTTGCGGTTACCCACATTCTCCTCCTGAAAGCGGTACTGAGGAAATTATACAGGATGCATCAGTACAGCGGTTACAAACTTTCTGGAGAGATAGAGTACACCTATACGATCAGAAATCACATAGCAATGCATGATCGGAAACGCTTTCCTGTCGCGGTAGTGACGACACAAAACACAAGAAAGGAAGGACACGAACAGGGTGAGAAAACATGT
The DNA here is from genome assembly GCA_002778355.1 of Clitarchus hookeri. Classification (NCBI taxonomy): domain Eukaryota; kingdom Metazoa; phylum Arthropoda; class Insecta; order Phasmatodea; family Phasmatidae; genus Clitarchus; species Clitarchus hookeri. The sequence continues at coordinate 124,008 of NQII01001923.1, read as the reverse complement.
TTATTTTCTTAGTACAGCAAAAATGATGAGACGTCTTTGGTTTGTGTACGCGTACTAAGAAAAAAAAACCATGTTTTCTCACCCTGTTTCTCTGTTTTTGTCCTTCCTTTCTTGTGTTTTGTGTCGTCACTACTGCGCCAGGAAAGCGTTTCCGACCTTGCATTGCCATGTGATTTCCGATCGTCTAGGTGTACTCTATCTCTCCAGAAAGTTTGTAACCGCTGCACTGATACATCCTGTATGTTTGTAGCAACCAAATGTTTGCAGCCACAATTTATATAGACTGTTAACTTAGGGACAGCAGTCGAGTAAGTTATTGATGGTAGATGGTAATAGCAACCACACACGCAGCTGTTGCCCTACGTGTGTGATTGTACTTGCAAATATATGCGTAGTTTCTACAGAAGAACTATCTGTTATTGCTATAGAACACTAGAACAGCTTGTTTCTTCAACACAGCATTTCCAGCCATATTCGTATTGTTCCTGTAACAATAATAACTGTAATAAACTAACAGAACATTCTGATGTCGGCACAGAAGTTTGGTTGCAGCTACTCTGAAACCCCGTTTTGTTGTCACTTATATTGTGATATTTTCCAGTGTGATGGTGATGGAATTTCTTAATAAAGACGAGCTCCGAATAACTTCTGTAACTCAATGGGTTCTCTAGTTCTGAGTACGTGAGCAACCATCATAGTTTAGAAACAGAAAATTTTATTACACACAAGTGTAATGGAGTGGTGGTTCCTATGATAATGTCTTGTGTCTGATTGGCTACTGCGGGTGGCCNACTTATATTGTGATATTTTCCAGTGTGATGGTGATGGAATTTCTTAATAAAGACGAGCTCCGAATAACTTCTGTAAGTCAATGGGTTCTCTAGTTCTGAGTACGTGAGCAACCATCATAGTTTCGAAACAGAAAATGTTATTACACACAAGTGTAATGGAGTGGTGGTTCCTATGATAATGTCTTGTGTCTGATTGGCTACTGCGGGTGGCCTGGTGGCAATTTAGTTATAGTACGTTCACGGCTACTTCCAACTTTTCTGAAGCCTTGCTGAAGTTCTGCTTTCAGGCTATTCCTCCGCCTCAGGCTAACAAAGTTTTTTTATTGAGTCTCGAAAATGATACTAAAGGGACAACGCACCACATTCCTGCGCACTCGCTTTAATAGTATACTGCATGAGAACTATTTCTTTACTAGGTGTTGCCAACGCACATCTTTTCCCTCTGTTTTAATTCGCATTAATTACAAATGAAACATAACAATTTGTATGTAAAAATAAGTTAAAAATCAACTTATAAAAATTAAATACTTTTACGTTAAAATAAGTATATAACATTATGAAGCATAGCATATTATAGAAAATAACCAAACTCGTCATACATGGGGTAATTTTCCAAATCTTTCATTCTGAAATTGCGAAGATATCGTGAATAGACTACAAGGGGTTGCCTTATGAGGAACCGGCCGAAAGAAAGGATAGGATTTTACATTTTAAATGACAGGCTTGGCTCGTGTACCTTTCACAGTATCGCTTTCAAACAAAAAGCACTTCGCGCCCTTTGAAGAGAAGAACTGTGCTACAAGAGAGCAAGTAAGAGTAAATTAATAAGATGTGGTGTTTTTTAGACACTCTTGAAGCTTTCATTTACCAACAATTTCTCGGTTTCTTCACATTTTTTGAGTTAAAACTTTAAAAAATCACCCCATGTATGACGTGTTTGGTGGTTTCCTGAATATGTNTTTCTTCACATTTTTTGAGTTAAAACTTTAAAAAATCACCCCATGTATGACGTGTTTGGTGGTTTCCTGAATATGTAACGTAACACCAGCGTTTAATACTTGTTTTAACATAAAAGTACCTAACCATTGGTTCATTTGAACTTAAACGTATATCTTATCTAAATATTGTAACATTTAATTTATAGTCAAAATTATTGTAAACAAGAAGAAAATATATGTGTTGTAAAGTCTAGTAATAAATGGTTATTATGCAAGTGCTATTGCACAGAGCGCGCACGAAAGTGGTTCGTTATACCTTTGGTTTAATGTCCTTTACTCGGTTACACTTTGTTTGCACTAGCTGGAGGAATATCCTGGAAGTATAATTTTAGCAGGGCTCCGTGAAATTGTAAGTTACCGCGAATGGCCTATATAAGTGTGCCCCCGGCAAAGATATACAAGTGTTTTTTGTTTGAAGGAAATATCGCGGAAGGTGACCGAGAGATGCCTTAAATCATTTTAACAAATATAACCCTACAGTTACGCTCAGCCGGTCCCGCACTAGTCAGTCGCGTTAGCCAGACGCTGATTGGAGGACGACGTTCCGAGATGCCGCTGGTCAGTGACGCCACCTTGCTGGCATGTGCTGTTGTAATTCGCACTATACGCGGCTGTTGCACTTCTGTATTTTTAAGTATTCGCTTGTTTCTGGCTTTCTCATCTTAGTGACTACGGGTACCGACCGAGAAGACTTGGGTTTCTCGCGCCTCCATACAAGATCCTGCTCCTACTCGACCACGGGGATTATTTTTTCCTTGGTGTTAAACGTACCAGAAAATGTCGACAACTGGCGCATTTTATTGATGCGTTCCTTACTATTTTATACATCGTCTCTCCCCCAACATTGTTATAAATTCACTTCACCCTAGCTGAAGGTTGAATTTACCATCAGTAAAAAATAATACTCAAATTTTAATACTTTCGAAAAATATTGTTGAACTTGTGGTATTAGATTTTTTTCCATAGCCAGAAAAACATATATATTTCATATCTAGTTTTGTATACAGGCATGTCAAAATGTCATTTTTAATGTTTAAATACTTATATTACTATTACAATTCCAGGCTTAGCCAGGTTATTTAAGGGATGGAGGTCTTAATAAAGTAAATGTAAATTATAATGTAATGTAATTACCTAATTTATTGACAGAAAAATGCAAAGAAAATACTCTCGGCAATCACTTCAAAGATTAATGTCATTAACTAACTAAAATCAGTCCCAGAAAACAGGGTATTGAATTATTCTATAAATTACGTGTCAATATTTAACAGTTCCATTATTTACATGAAAGTCCGTATGACATGTTTATACAGCCTCACCTTAGTTCAGTCCAAATTCCACCAGTCGAAAATTTTCTAGAGATATCCAAGCGCCCCCATGCACAGTTGGCCTTCTACTCGTCGGGTATCACGTCCTCTCGTCCGTTAGTATCACAAACACCTCGTCTGCCAACGTCTCGTAGCCTCCGTGGTCGTTCGTTTTCTTCGCCGATGTCCATCGCTGCACCAGACTTCGCCGTAATACAGTACTTCAGCCAGATGGTTTACACAATCACTGCTGGCTCTCCAGCTGCGGTGGTATTTATAGTGTCGTCGGCCTTGGCCAAGAAATATAATTACCAGAATACTCTTGCTCAAGTCGTTGGTTCCCCCTAAAGGAGGGACAAAGGGCTGTGACGCCAGCCAGATCAGCTGTTAATTATTCCCGGCTGCCCGGTGACGGGACTGTGAGCCAGTCTGCCTTTGTTAAGGGGAGGGTCGAGGTAGGTCCCTCCCTGCGGAGCCAGGTCCGTGCATAACAAGGGAACACAGTGCTCGCGCCCGGAGTGCCAGTCGGCGAATAAGATTACAAATAACTCAGTTGCCAACACGAAATCCTACATTGATACTTCAGGATAAATATCTTTGTCGTTTTTAAGTTTTACAAAATTTTAACACAATAATTTATCAAGTCTTTTTCTATTACTGTTCTGGAATTTCCATAACTTATCTATGCTAAGCACATCTTAAAGTAGATTTAAACAATACGTTAAGGTTTTCCTTGTTTCGTTTCAGTAGGTGTGCCGGAAATAGCTAATGTGATTATGATATAAGGTATGCAGACAGAGTGGGAAAAAAAAAACTTTTACATTTGGGGTATTATATTACACATAACGTCTTCGAATATAAAACTGTAAAACACAAAATAAAATTAATATTTTGTATTTCATAAGTTATTGGTTCTGTACTAAATGTCAGACAGAAAATTCATAAAAACATATTTGATAGTGTATCACAGTATCATGTAGTACTGTACGTTTTAGCTTTTCACCCAAAATCAGAGACATTTTGCCGGATTTGAAAATACCCAGAGTTCTTCCTTCTGTCTGTGGTGTCGCAGTTTTTAATTTCTTGCCTCTCGCGTTGCTTTATTTTTGTTTTCCGCCAAGAGTATTCAACGTGTTTCAAAAATTATTATTTTTAAATTTGTGACGTTTGTGGTTGCCTGCATCCTAACCTGTGACACACTTTTTGGTTACTGACGTAATTGCTGTTATCCTATCCTGATAATACGGTCCGTGTTTGTGAAACTACGGGGATATTGTGTGTTTTATTTAGACAAGTTGTTTCCTGGTTTGGTTTTGTAATCATGTATGTTGACATTTTATTTCTATGAAGATATTTGCGCTTTTTTTTTTTTATTCCTTTCATTAAAACTTTCAACGCTTTTAAGTTGCTCGTTTAGCACGCCAAAGAAAAAATACACAACACAGTATTGTGGGAACTAGTTTTATTTCTGTGTCTCAGATTTTTTTTTTGTCTAGGACTGGGCAGATTAGTCTGTCGGGAAACGTACAATATTTTTCTCTCTCGCCAGTTAGCCGACAAACGAGACATGTTTTACTGACTCTCGAACGCTCGGAGGTTCTTGCAGGTCGGGACCCGAGCAGACATACTTGAATGAACTTCGTGTTCTACCGGATTCGTTTTGCCGACCCCAAAACTCGCCAATCAAAGCCGTTGCTGCTCAACTGTGTCCAGACAATTGACAAAAAAAAATAAAAAAAAAGTAACCTGGAATTTAATTGTTTTGCACTAACTGTACTATAAAATACTGGCACCAAGACAGTTTCAGGTTAACAAAGCAATAAAGAAAATTTGTAATGAAATTTTTTTTAAGAACGTGATCCACATATTTGTGGGTAGTAAGTTAATACGTGTTAGAAAACATAAACATTGAGAAAAACGCACGCACCATAATATACTTTCTATATAGCAACGCTTCACATGATTATGTTACAAACAACAAACCAAATTTTTTCTGAACTTTATTTGTAGCCTTGAATTATGATAACTGATTATTTCACAGTTTTCATTGGAGCCGAATATAGCACGTCTAAAAGTACTATTTAAAAAATTGTCTCATATAGATTATTCACTGTAAACTGAGCAATTTTGAAAACCCTGCTTAAGGTCTCCCAGTATGTAAGTAGATAGATAATAGGGGATCTGATGCGAGGGGTTAGGGGTACGGACACTCAGATGGGCATTGCACCTGGCAGTGGACCAGTGACAGGCCACCAAATTGGTTGACCTTGACCTTTGACTTTGACCTACATTTGCCATATTGGATGACAATTTATATTTGACATTTACCTTAACCTTTACCCTGACCTAAAAATTTGCCATTTTATCTAAAAAAAAAAGATTAAATTTCCTAGAATTTCCCTTATAATTTCCCGATTTTCCCTCCAAATCTGCAAAATTTCCTGCAAAAAGTTTCCTTACCCAAAATAGTATGAGTTACTAAGTCTAAAAACAGCATGTCTTTGTTTCAAGAATTTTCTAGTTCATGCTCTGTCACTCAACTTAATGCTCTGTCATTCCATTCCACCATCTTGTTTCTAGAATATTCCAGTTCATGCTCTGTCATTTCACATCGACATCTTGTTCCTAGACGTGACATGGGTGCCAGCACAGGTTTAAATGATGCATACATTATATATATATATATATATATATATATATATGGAAATTATTATTTTAGCAAATGTCATAGGCATGTGTTGTCTATTTGAGAGGTATGTTTTCGTTATGTTAACTCATGCAGTGCCATGTAGACAAGACGCTGAAAATTAATTAACATTTTTTTATTATTATAACCAGTACTATGAAATTTTTATTAATATAAATTAGAAACAGTTTATGCATGGGCATGTCTACTATACCTCAGAACAGAAAGTAGGCATGAAACCATGAGTAGGTAATAATCCTTCAAGTAAAACAATAATATTCCGAAAAAAACATTATTTACTAAATTTTTGTTTGTACAGGTTAACACATTTTTGTTGTAGTTCGTTTTTCACAAAACCATCTTCTGTCTGCCCACCTATTCCAGACTGAAGTGCAGTATCCTGGTTTTTTTTTCATCTTCTTAAGACTAGCAGACACTTACTGTAAACAAGAATACACTATCTTTTATATGTGATTGCATCCTTGTCAATTCAACTATTTTTGATCTGAAAATCGCATCCAACGAATGTAGATTTTATTGCCTTTGCATTTCAAAACTTTCTCTACAAGATAAGGGTCGGGAAATTTTGTGGGGTGTATTTCCTCACCGTGAAAGCCGCCACGGATAACTTGGCCATCCAGGTCTTCCAGATAGTAGGTACGTTGTTCCTAATGTCGAATTTCGACGACTCTGTACAATTCGTTTGACCAGTTCTGTGCATATCCTTTCCCTTTTATTCTTGATATGCGTACGTAGTCTCCTAGCGTTTGGCTTCTATCAATAATATTTTCATTCTTGTAAACTGTTTGTAGAAGCGAGTTGTCTTTAGCATCGATGGGGTACATATCTATTGTACGGTGTCTTTTGGGATTGTACTCGGAAACCAGTTCTGGTAATATTCCCAACCATTTGTAGCTTCCTTGTGCTGAAAATTGTTTCCACGTCACTGTTTTCAATGTTCGATTGTACCTTTCGACAACAGTACACTTTATACCACTATGTGTAGAATAATGATTGATCTTGTGATTATTGACTTATGCCTAAATTCTAGATTATAGAACTCGCGTCCAAGATCGGTTCGCCGGTTTTATTGGTGGGCCTTTGTCCCCCAAAACGAGTTCCATCGCTTTGGCAACATCTTTACCTCGTTTGGTTTTGACTGGTACAGAAAAGTAACAACCCAAATCATCAGAAATAGTACACTGCACATGATTAACAGAATTTCTTATGAATTTGGAGGTGTTGAAATGGATTCAACAATGGATGTTAGAATTATGGCTACTATAAAGAACTACCTTTCTCTTACATACTACCAACTACCTGCAGTGAAAATGGCAGGCTGGGTAGTCGAAGCAGACTATAAACTTCCGGTTTATGAAGGGAAATTCGAAGTGTGTATTTCACTAACCATGCTTTTAGGTATCGCTGAGGATTATAGGCATGCAATTATTAATTCCAAACAAGAATTGGGTTATTCTCTTAGCCAACACGCAAACGAATGCCATCTAGGATGTTGCGGTTGGACCAGAAGCTACGACACCGTCTATACAGTCCATCGAATGGATGCTACTCATGTGCAGTTAAAAATGCCTGATCGTGTAAAGTTTTTTAAATATGTTGAGAATGGACGAAACGTCGAAATCGCTTTACGAATATGGAGTTTGGAAACTTATCCGAGTATGCCGCACTCTATCAGTGTAAATTGGAATGTTAAGACTAGTTTTGCAAGCAAGACACCTCGCTACGGGAAAACAAAATGTTATCAGTGAAGTTCGATTGAAATTTTATCACGTGGAAATAAAGAATTTTAAAATGTTTCTCAACTCTGAAAATTTTTTCTGTGGAGATTTAAATGTAGATTTTACGAATGGGACTTACATGTTTGCGGATTTCCAGAAACACTGCTTAGTTTTCGATGTGAGCAAACAAGACGACAGAGTGAACACAGGAATGGTTGAATATCGCATAAAAATGGTGAGAGCAGAGAATTTTCACTACAACACTTGCGCCTTTGCCTTAATAATTCCCGATCGCCTGGTTACGTACTATGTTCAAGACCAAATCGTTAAAGTACTGATGTAAGTGTGAAAATCCATTCAGTCACACATCGCCTATCAACATGCTCGCTAATGTGCAGGGGGTCACATCTCCTCTCGGATTCATCATCAAAGAAATATGTTTTGTGTATACGAATGGAAGCACAAGTTCCTGCAAATTATTAGAATCGTTTGCTTGGCAGCTGCTCGACAATAGGAGTAAAGTCATGAATCGGTGGTTGACAAATACCTATCATGGGCTAACATGGCAAGATAGGGACATGATATACGAAAAAATTAGCAGCATACTCACCAACATGCTGTCCATTGATATGGACGGGGTAATGTTCGTAGCAGGTCAAGAACAAAAAAAAAAAATTCTCAGTATTTACGGCAGTGCTAGCATAAAAATTTACGACCTGCATTATGATTATAATTGTGCATCACTGAAAAAATTTAAAGTGCGACACACAAACATTAAGCACTTTTGCAATCCATAAGAGAATTGTTTTGCTTGTCCCTGCTTCAAAGCACTCGTCTTACACACGTGGGCTATGGACTGCGAAGGTGATGACGGCGTGCCAGAAGACGACAATAAGGTCAGCTACCACTTTTTGGAGGTGAGTTGTGAGATAGTGCCAGAAGACGACAACATGGTCGATGCACTGACAAGTCCAGTACAACCATGAAATTTAGTTCAGCTACTATCGAATGTATATAACATTGCGCGTGATGATGTGGTAAATATGTATATAAATTGTACTACAACTTTCCTACATGCACGAAGTATTACAGTCATCACAAATGGACTTATAGAAAAATATGATTGTGCAGTTCTGTACAAGAAGCTTTGCGGCATGAAGATCGGACAGAAATACATCGCAACTGATTTCCGGGAGACTGGTACGTTCTATGGGAAAAGCATTACGTGTGTACTAAACAATGATTTTAGAGTACATTTGCCAAAACGATATGTTCAACAAGGCCCTGGTGCATGTAACTTACGGTAAGAAGTATATCGGCAATGGAAATAATGCACACATGTTAGACTTTTCGTGAAGAGTGTACTACTTCGGCCCGGCAGTGACATCATTACCAGATGGACTGAGTTTGGTTCGGGTGAGCGGCAAACAACAATTTCAGACAATGGAAATTTACTTGAGAGACCACGTGCTCGCTGATAACGCATGAAGTCTGCCTTGCAATATCAATTTGAGTCTGGTTACTGCACACGGCCATGAACCTAGAACCTCGGACCATTGGAACCAAGCGGCAGTAATTCTAACAGTGTGGCCATGATGAGTCAACTCATATGCAGAAGCAAAAGTAAATGCATCGAAACGTTTTGTGACATAATTTCTAGAATTTTGCTACTTCTTGCCGATATTTATAAATAACGGCTATGACGACATGCTTTTCGCAGCAAGCGACGAAGAATTCCTGCATCCAGTTCGTTGTCGACCATCGTATAAGCAAGATGGTGACATTCCACCCCACTAACTACTATGTCAGCATGGAACCTCGTTTAAGCAGAGTAACATATTCTTAGTTGAAAGGAGGCTAACTGAGAGCATTTACAGAGGAATGTGACGTGGTGTATTATACACTGTATGCTCACGAGGCGTCATTTATCAAGCCAGGCCAGAGGATTGTGGACTGCACGTGCTATGGGCAGTGTTCCGTATTCTACATGCGACCGGAAACCAACGTGCAGAGTTCTCCTGATGAAGTAATTGCATTTGCTAAAAAAAAAATGACAATCCTTTGCATGCTCCAGACTGTGTGGTGACCAAGTCGATTCCATCTGCGAAGCAGTCGTCAGTCATGATCGACATTTTATCTTGAGACTTGTTGCCAGCTACTGTGGATGCACCAGTTCAAAAACTATCCAGCAGCAGCAAACGTAAGACTGTCAGCGTGACCTAAACTGCGACATCTCGCAAGAAGAAACCTTCGCCTCAGCCGACACTTCCATCCATGCCGGAACTCGGCGAAGTGTTAGCGCAGTTGTGTTTCATATCATCAGTGGATGTTGTGACTAGCAGAGGCCCTATTACAATAGCAATAGAATCGCCAGTACTAATAACATCCGTGAAATATATTTTGAGACGAATTTTAAAGACATATATAAAGAACTTTAAAGAAAAAACCATATAAGTAATGGAAAATTGTAAAATAATATTATGTTGTTTTGGAACCAAATAATTTTGTAAGTTTCTTATGTTGACTGAAAAAAAGAGAATAATATTGTATATTGTATAATATTTGAAAGTGAAAAAAATAAAAAATATATCGATTGGAAAAATATTGACAATTAAAAATATTTTTGTATATGAAGAAAATTTCTAAATAATGATTTCTCTCTTGAAATAATATTTTTTACGTATGTCGTGTTGTATAACACAAAAACAAAAATTCAAATGTATGCATGGAGAGAAGCTGAAGGAAAAAGTGTTTTTATGTAGTAATGTTATATGTAATTGAATAAATATTTATAAAAACGAAAAGGTTTCATTTCCCAAAAAAAAAAAATCCTAGTTTCTCGAAAGGAAATATATATAAACACATTGAACTATTCAGAAACTTACAAATTATATGTGAAATTGAAAATTAAACTAAAATGTAAAATAATAATATTCTAAAATATTCCGGAAAGTATAAACCATATGCGTCTAGCAAATAAACCACTAAGTATGTGGTTCTAACAAGCCAAAACAGAATTATCTAAACAAAATGTATTCAGAAATACTACCTTCTTTTCAGAGGGACAGGAGTGTATTTAACGAAAAGGTCGATAGGGTCGTAGCCATCCCTGAAAAAAAAAAGGGGACAGAAAATAATATAGACAATGACAAAAAAAGTGGATGGTAAAGAATCTTAACAGAGATTGTAAAATTGTTGTAGCTCAGGATGTCGCAATGCATACATAAAGAATTTTTAGTGTTTCTCTTCAAGCCTAAAATAAACATCGTTCAGCGAAAAAAATCCAGTCACAGAACGGACGAACGCAGGGAGCGTTAAGAATTAGTTAGAAAAATGAGAATGATGCTACTGTCTTCTGAGCTAGAACTCTGACATGGGAAAAAAACTATAGTAAAAATAATGATTTCAATTGTACTGTTTTTTTTCTCACAAATGAGCTGCAAAATCGTAGTATATATACAACAGTAGCAATATACAATTATAAAAACAACTCAGGTATTGTTTTTCTCAAATACGCATTGGAAAATGTTTTTATATAATATGTAAAGATAATAAGTTTTATTTAAATGCATTCATACCGGGAAAATACTGGCACAGCGTAGGAATGTTTATGTTTATTGTTGGCTACACTATTCACTGATAAAAGCGATAGATTACTATTAAATATAAAACTTTAACATTTTGTATTGTTTGAAAACAAATTGTTTAGTTGGCATAATTGTCACCTTTTTGGTTGGTATACCTGTCACTAGGCGACGCCACTGTTAAATGGCGCCTTTTTTAGTACAACTGTGTCTTTCTTTCTGTATCATTGTTAAAATGTTGTGAATAAAATTTTATACTAGAAATCTCAAGTTTTATTACAGAAGAAACCCATAAACCTGAACAGGTTATGGGCCATGGAAGCTCTGGAACTTACCGAACAGAAGAAAACAGCAAAGACAACGTTATTTTTATTGTCAGAAGAATAGCGCACCGGTAACCTCAAAAATTCAAACATCACGATTTTTGAATGTGAAAAAATGTTATGGAAATTATTTTTGACAATGGAAATTCCAAATAAAATGAGCATTGAAAACAAATATGATCAATATTTCAATACCTAAACCGGAAACTAACCCAAGTGAGTGGTTAAAACATGATGGCATGGCAATTTTCATTACAACTTCTTCGATGGATCTCAAGCATATTACACTGATAGAAAACTGTGAAACTGCTCATGAAATAATGTCTAAACTAGAATCAGTATACGAACAGAAGAGTGAATTGAATAAAATGCTGATTCCTGAAAGGTTTTACCAGTATAAAATGTGTTTAAGTGACAGTGTTGCACAACACATCTCGAAGGTAGAAAACCTGGCTCAACAGCTAAGAGATAGCGGTGAAAGTGTCAGATAATTGGCCATCATTACAAAAATACTAGGAACTTTGCCTGGCAAGTACTGATCGTTGCGTCAAGCATGGATGTCATTGGATCCTAAACAGCCAACACTCATTAATTTAACTGCACGTTTGTTGGATGAAGAGGTCAGTATTGCATGTGAGGAAGAACAAGAAACTGCCCTTCTGGTAGCAAATACAAAACAAAAGAAACACAAGGCGAGTGGTAGAAGCTCAAATCAAAACAAAAATTCTAAACACCGTTTTGAATGTTATAATTGTGAGAAGCGTGGGCATTTTGCTATAGAATGCCGTGCCCCGAAGAAATCAACCAGGAAACCATCAAAAGATGAGACAATGTTGGCGTTTAATGTAGAAACCAACTTGAGTGAAGTTGAAGAGAATGCCTGGATTTTGGACAGCGGTACATATGCGCACATAACATTCAGAAAATATTATTTTGAAGAACTTGTGGAGTGCAACCAAAAGTCATTGTCATTAGGAAACAAACAGTCTGTAGAAGTATGCGGTATTGGAAAAGTTATGATTCGCAGATGGGTTGATGAACAGTGGGAGTACATCATACTACAAGGAGTTTTGTATGTTCCTAGTTTAAGAAGAAACCTGTTTTCTGAAGGAGTAATCGGTCGAAAAGGGTACACTATTATCAAGAAATACCCAAATGCTTTAATAAACAAAGAAGATAAAGTTGTAATGAGTGCAATAATCACAGAAAACAACTGATATAAACTAAAAATTGAAACAGTGGTTCCAGACACTTGTAATGTGGTTCAAAGCAATCAAAGTGACATTAAAAAGTGACGCGAGAGACCAGGGCATATCAACCTTAAACAAATAAAGAATATGAGGGATAATAGTGTTGTTGAAGGTTTAAAAGTTGATGACAATCAAAGTAATTTGGTTTGCGAAGCATGTGCATATTGAAAACAGTGTCGTTTTCCATTTCACAAATCAGTGCGAGGAGAACTACAGCCAGGTGACTTAGTATGCAGCGATGTCTGCGGGAGTATGAGTCACACATCAGTTCAAGGTCTGAGATATTTTGTATTGTTCAAAGATGCTGCTACAAGTTACAGGAATGTATATTTTATGAGACACAATAGTGATGTATTGGAATTTTTCAAGTAATATAATGCTATGGTCAGAAACAAATAGACCCACAATGTAAAGGTCCTTCATACAAACAATGGAAGAGAATATATAAACAAAGCTTTCAAGGACTATGTGGATAAAGAAGGCATAATTCAGGAGTGTACAGCTCCATACACCCCTGAACAAAACGGATGGTCTGAGAGAGAACTACGCACTATTGTGGAGAGTGCTCGCTCTATGCTGTATGCAAGAGATGTTCCATTGAATTTGTGGGCTGAGGCTGTGAACTATGCAGTTTATATATTGAATAGAACATCCTCAAGCCAGACCCCTAAAATGACACCTTATGAGTTCTGGAATGTAATAAAACCTCAGTTGGGTCATGTGAAAGTGTTTAGTAGTGCTGGGTATGTTCATGTTCCTGACCAGTTAAGAACAAAATTAAATAAGAAGAGTGAGAAAATAATACTGGTTGGTTATGATAATACTAATTACAGAATGTATCATATAAATACAAAACAAGTGAAAGGATAGAGAAATGTCATTTTTAATGAAGATCAAGTTCCAGAGATTAGAAAGATAGCCTAAATATATGTTTTTGATGAAGGAAAAGAAAATGTAGACAACATAAATGATGAAACTAACCTTAAATCTGAAGTGAGAAAAGAAGATGTCACACTGATAGAAAGTCCGTCAACTGATAATGAAGATAACATGCACAGTTGTAACACTGATGATCTTCCCTATGAGCCATCTCAAGAAATAGAGGATATAGAATCTTCTCATAATTTAAGACCGCGAAGAAACAGAAACTTTGAGTCAAATCTTATTGAGTTCTCGTTGCCACCAACATATGAAGTAGCAATGAGATGTTCACACAAGGAGGAATGGTCCAAGACCATACAAGAAGAGCTGATGGCGATAGAAGAAAATTAAACTTGGCCTACAGTTGAAAATTTAGGTCAGACAACACTTACTACATAGTGGGTTTTTGCTATTAAGAAGGAAGAGAATGGCCAGATCATACGTTATAAAGCTCGTCTGTGTGCACGTGGTTTTAGTCAAGTAAAAGGGGTTGACTATCAAGAGATACTCTCTCCAAATACCAGATATGATTCAATAAGAATTATTATTTCTATTTCAGCAAAGTATAACTTAGAAATGAAGCAATTTTATGTAAAAACCGAATTTCTTAATGGTTATCTTAAAGAGGATATATATATATATATATATTATATATATATATATATACACCAGAAGGTGTGCAGGTAAATAGTAATTATATTTTGAAATTAAATAAGTCACTGTATGGATTAAAACAGGTATCTAGGTGTTGGAACAAAAGGTTTAATGAATTTTTTAAAGAAATATGGTTTCATACAATTTCAGGCTGAAAATTGTTTATATAAAGGATTTTTTAAAGGTGTTAAAGTGTTCTTAATAATTTATGTTGATGATGCACTAGTAGTATCTGAGAGTAAACAAGTTATTAAAGATATAATTGATTATTTAAAACAAGAATTTAAAATTAAAGAGTTAAATTTAACATATTTTGTTGGCATTGAACTAGAGAGATTAAATAATTGTATATGTATATTTCAAAGTAATTACATCAAGCAAGTAATTAAAAGTTTTCTATGCATAATGCAAACCCTGTAAGTACTCCAGCAGACATAAATATTATTATCCCAAAGAATGTAGATAAAAAAGCTCCAAATTTTACATACAGCGAAGCTATCGGGTCATTGTTATTTTTGTGTTCTGTTTCAAGTCCTGATATATCATTTGCTGTGAATGTTTTGAGCAGATATGTTAATAACCCTAGTCAACAGCATATAAATGCTGTTAAACGTGTAATAAGTTACTTAATTGATACTAAAGATTATTGTATTAAATATGGATAAAGCAGTGATCTCATAGGATATTCAGATTCAGACTTTTCAGGGGATTTTGATACATGTAGTAGGTAACATTTTTCAAATGTATGGAGGACCAATCACTTGGTGCAGTAAAAAAAAAATACCATTGCTCTCTCAACTACTGAAGAAGAATTTGTAGCTGCATGTGAAGCGATTAAAGAAATACTGTGGTTGAAACAATTATTGTTAGAGTTAGGTGACAATTATAAATGTATTGATGTATTATAAATGTGTTGATAATTAGAGTGCTATTAAACTAATAAACAACCGTGATTATCATAATAGAATAAAGCATATAAATGTCAAATAAAATTTTGTAAGGGAAAATGTGGAGCTGGGCTTAGTAAAAATCGAGTATGTATCAAGTAAAAATCAATTAGCAGACATGTTAACTAAAGCCTTGCCAACTCAATCTTTTGCATATCTGAGAAATAATTTTTTGTATTGAGTAATTTTTTAAAACTAGTAATGTTAACATTTTAGTGGAAGTGTTAAATATAAAAGTTTAACATGTTGTATTGTTTAAAAACAAATTGTTTGGTTGGCATAATTGTCACCCGTTTGGTTGGTATAACTATCACTAGGCGACGCCACTGTAAAACGGCGCCTTTTTTAGTACAACTGTGTCTTTCTTGCTGTATCATTGTTATAGTGTTGTGAATAAAACATTTATACTAGAAATCTCAAGTTTTGTTACAAAAGAAACCCATAAACCTCAACAATTACGAATCATAAAACTGACGACAGTGTTACTAGCAGCTCGCTACAGTTTCCACGAACTGCAAAATAGACCACCGCGCAGAAAATATAAGTCAATGTTCGTAAATGTATTTTTAGGATATAGATACATATATTCAAAGAGATAAAATTATCTTTCCACAGTCGGAAGTGTACACAGAAATGCAGAAGTCGGGAAAACCCATCCATGTGGGGGAAAATAGACTGGCTTCTCCCTTTTTCAGTTCGAGCACTGCTGTTATCAAACGTGTATAAGGAATGTTACGTCTATAGGCTGGTCACAGTAAAGTGAGCACTTTTGAATCCCTGATTACTTTTTCCTTTCAGCCATTGTATATCCTTCCGTCACTTGTTAATGTAAACACTTCCATGCGAGTAATAAACAGAGTGTATACATTCCATCATATTCAAAACCGAAAGTCAGGGGTCACATTGAAATGTATTTATTGGTTGTCTGATGACACTGTCTGAAAAAGTGCTCACTTCACCGTGAACAGGATATAGCTTTGTGTGTCATCGACTGTAATATATTTGCATATTATATTGTAGCTTATGTCACATTGGCGTTACCCAAAGAAAGATCCCACAAAAGCCTCTTCAAAAAAATGTTTTAAACAAGTCACTTTTTTTCTTCCATATTATGCTCTGGAAGTTGAAAGTCTCTGAGCAGTGCAGTGGTGAGGGTCTGATCGACAGCCTATTGGAAGTCCTTGGGCTAAAGAATTTCTCAGGCAGTCGGGGAGATATTTTTACATCTAAACACACGGGACTGTCTGCGGCAGTGCGCTGACTTAAAGAGGTTTTGTCGAGCCGGTGACCTGCGTGTTGTTCCCGCAACCGGGTTAAAAAATAAAAACTGTGCTGTAAAGTACAGAGCTCTCATTGGCTGAGCATAGCCAGCCAATGAGAGCTCTGTACTTTACAGCACAGTCATATTTGGTGAGAGAGCACTAACCATTATTAATAAATACTGCGCCTGGCCACGCCCACCGCGCCGCGCTCTATCAGACACGGGACTAGGCGCGTCAGTTCTTACTCGACGTATAAAAAGGATGACGCTGGCTGAATCGGCCCACTTTCATATCTGCTCTTGACGTCTGATCATCAACGTACCTTATCGTTTTCAAACATTTCACCTCTTAGTCGTCGCTGTATTTTCATTAATTACTCATTCATCTATTTCAGCTTCGAGTTAAAACTCTTCCAGGTATGTCAAAAAGTACTATAGTCAATTAGAACTTGTAAAAATAAAAGTTTCGAAAATCTGTTACAGCTGTAATATACTTGCACGCAATTTTTTAATAAACTATGTTTCCACTACTGAGTAAGTATGCACTTCATGGGATATTATTCGTATTCACAGCCTAATTTATTATTATTGTAAACGATGAGTACTTAGACGACAGCAAATTAAAACTTATTCGTGTGCATTTCTTACCTTGTTCTTGACGGGGAGCGGCGAAAAACTGTAGGACCTGCGTGCATTGTAAAAACAAGCTAATTATTTAATTATTATCAGCATCAATAAAACAGATACTTCTACTACTACCTTTTTTTTTTAATTTATTGCAGAGGCGCAATACTTGTGAGCATGTTTAAACATATGTTTTCCAATGCGAGAGCATTTTTTTTTTCTCGTAAATAAACTATGTGTCTAATCCTCTTAATTTATTGATGTTGCTTATCAAAACTTACTTATACTTTTCTGAAAAAAATTATATCTTTTTTTTCTTAGCCTATTGTCAACAAGATGTATCCTGTTGGAAAAAATATATTCGTAAGTAGTATTACAGACAGTGAACGGAAAAAAAAATTGTCGCGTTGAGGGATTCATGCGATATCCGTCACAGTACCTGGCTTATATCCGGTTGAAAGTTACCGATAGCTTTAGTATGTATATGCATAGTCTGTCATTCACCCCTCCCCCAACTTTCTTCACGTTTTAGCACAAATATGAAACATTATTAAATGTTTTGTGCTTACTTTGAATTAATTACCATCGCTCACCGAGGCACAATTAACTGAAGAAAAAATGCTTTTGACATTTCTTAACATGCTATCGGGACATACGTGCATGCGTGTTGAAAAAAAATAAACTGACATAGATATCCGTGAATGAAAAATAATTAACACGTTCAATAAATGTTCACTTCGTATTAGTAATGGCCATCGCAGTACCTATAAAAATGTTCTGTTTGTAATATCATTTTTCCAACTTTAAATTACGAGGAATGAATTAATTTTTTTAATTATACAACTTTTTCTTCAAGTTTTAAAAATAATTTCGGTGTGCACATGTAAATATATACATATTTATTTAAGATACATTGCAAATCTTTGGAGATGTGTTTGGAATAAAACTTTCGTGTAACCAGTCAAGCGATGCGCAACAACTTGCGGATTTGACATCTCCATTAAAAAATTACGGCGTGTTGCCCATTAGTAAAACTGATGGGAGGATAGAAACCACGTACTTTTAAACGGGGAAAAATACGTTAACAAGCATTAGATTTTTGATATGCGAAGATATGAGCATACATACATTTTTGTCTCTTGTTGCAAGAATGCTGGGGTTCGAACCTCGTCCTGCGAAGTACTGTACGTATTAAAAACTATGCGGATATAAGATACAGTATTTCAGATTATTTAAAGCTGTATGAATATATAAATAAAATTGTCGGAAAAATTTAAAAATATTTTAAATAGAAATGAAAACATCTGACTGCTTGCATACAATGTTTAAAGTAAACCTTTTATTTTATTTTTCGTGCAAGTTAATGTTAAAAACATATCAGACGTCCTAAAATATATTTTTATACCTCATCAAACATGTTAAATATACTGGTCATATAATTTTTTAGTTGTAATACTAAAAAAAAACATTTTACAGCCCAATGTTTTTTTTTTTTTTTTGCAGTTGCAACGATCCATTTATCACATTGTGTGTACACTAGCCATGTAATATCATGGCTATTCACATACACTAAACCAGGTTCGAATCCAATATAGTGTATTAATATTTTTTGTAAGTAGAAGGGAACTGGTATTTCGACTTTGTGATTATGATCACGGTGTATGTTTGAATATCAGATGCGACGTATAGTATGATAGACAACACACGCACACACTGATGCTTGGATTTTTTTTATTTTGCCAAATATGACCAACATTTTAGTGTCTGTTTGATTGTAATTTTGTGAAATAAAGAGTTTCGATATTCCTAGGGATTGGCTGTGCCAGTACGTAAGTCCTTCCATCAAGTCGTGCGTGGCCCATCGACCGACTGCAGCCAAGTTTGGGGTGCCAGTCATATACTTCTAGACTTCTATTTCTTTGAAGTAAGTATTTGTTTCAAATGAATTTTTAAGTGCTTTTCTGTTGTTTGTTGTGGACACTAATCAATGTGGAATGTGTTTGTCCAGGAGACATCCTCCACGGTTCGCTCATCTCAACTCTCTCTCTCTCTCTCTCTCTCAAGTCAAATCGAGGAGTAGCGTGAAAGACGTTAGCAGTATAGCTTATCGTTGCTAGCCCAGTATATCACACATCTTTAGTCTTCTTCTGGTAAGACTTTCATGTTTCAATATTGTATTTTATAACTACCCACACCTACATTGTCCCAATATCCCATTCTATCATTATATATCCTTGTCAATATTATTAAATGTGTTTTGTGCCTGTACATGTGATTTTTCCTACACCGCACGCCATGCACGGCAAGGTATCCGGCGTCGATGACTCTTTCGTGTCCTCCCTTCCTTCCACTTCTTCGTCTGAGGTAAGTACTATGCCTCCCTCCACCAGTGCTGAAGTGTGGTTTCTGTGATCATTTGTTTACTGACCATTTGAATGGACTCGATCAAGAGAGAAATTACAGGCTCAACCCATTCAGGGAAGAGCAGCATGTATGTAAAAAGTGTGGGGTGTCAATTGCCCACAAGGATTACATGGCCAAACATACAAAACTTCACTGGTGAAATCCATCAGAAGGCAACTAGTAGATGCAATTTCTGCTACGAAAATT
The DNA here is from genome assembly GCA_002778355.1 of Clitarchus hookeri. Classification (NCBI taxonomy): domain Eukaryota; kingdom Metazoa; phylum Arthropoda; class Insecta; order Phasmatodea; family Phasmatidae; genus Clitarchus; species Clitarchus hookeri. The sequence continues at coordinate 104,313 of NQII01001923.1, read as the reverse complement.
TCAGCCACACTCATCATGCAAGAAGACACGAGCGTAGCTGCTGGCTAAATCCAGACTTCAAATTCTTAGAATGTGATAAATGTGGGAGGCAATTTACCAGATCTGACAAATTGAAGACACACAGCTCTAAATGTGATGTTCCCACTGCTCCACCAGCGAAGCGTCGCTGTGTTGACACACAATCAAGTCCACCTGTTCCAGTTCATCAGATTTCGACAGAGGGCAACTCTCGCCATTGCAGAGTAGTCGTCGGGGCTAGCGAACATAATGATCATGGTTTCGTGTTGGTAGAGACAGCATTTAACCGTAATTTGAAAACTCTCACTGCAAATTTTACATTCACTACAACGAGCAACACATGTATATGTATACCTGAATTATATGAAAGAGAACATTATCTATCAGTTAACTCTGTAATTGGAAACACAGGGAGCCATAGAATTTAACTAATGGTTGGATTGTATATATGGTAAGCTGGAGCCACATTACAACAAAGATGACAATCGTGCTTTCAAGTCAAAAATATACCTATGTAAAAAATAGATTATATTGAAGATGCTGTGATGGCTACCATCGAAAAGATCTGCAAGGAAGAAGAATACCAGGGGAAGGGAAGTGGTTGGGCCCTCGCCTCTATGAAACATCTTCAGCTAAGGATCAATAAACTTAATCAACTTAGAGCTTCATCCTACATCGATTTACCAACAAGCATCAAAGCTAGGAAGGCAGTAATTATTACCCAGAACAAAGATCAATAATGCTTTAAGTGGGCTATCCTGTCAAGATTCGAGGAAGGCAGGAGTCCTGAACGTGTCAACAAGAGATATCGCAACTTAGAAGGCAAATTTAATTTCAGCAGACTCGAGTTCCTCACACCTCTTTGCCAAATACTTCAGTTTGAGAGGAACAACCCTTAAGTTTCTGTGAATATTTATTCGCTCGAAGATGAGAATGTGTTGCCCATATGTATATGCCATGAGGAAAAACCTGAATATTTGGACTTGCTACTCATAACTGATGGCAGCAACAACCACTTCACCTTAGTTACCAATTTTTCTAGACTGATACATTCACAGCTGACACAACATAATGAATCTATATATGTATACAAAAGGTGCTTTACATACTATCATGATATTCCTTATATTACTGGCCTCACTGGCGAGGAAACTCTTTAGCAGCACTTGAAATATTGTAAGCTTCATGCTCCTGCGAGAATAGAGATGACTCAGTCAACATCAAACATAATGCCTCAAATTATGAAACCTAAGAATTATTAAAATGTGACTAACCTTCCAATAGTAATATATGCAAATTTTGAAGCCATGCAGAAGCCTGTTACATCATGCGAACCTGGCCCCAAGCAATCATACACGATAGCCTACCAGAAACATAAGCCATACAGTTATGGAAATTACATCTGTGTAGACAACAATATTATACCGACATCAAAAACATCAGGTTTGAATGCAAAGTCTATTATATAAAGACGAGAAAATATAGCCAGAAACTTCGTGTCTTACATTGTGAAAATCGCTGAAGAGGTTCAGGAGATATAATATAGTGCATCACAACCAATGAGACCACTGACTCGTAATGAAAGGTCTACATATGATCTGGCGCAACACCTGCTGTTACTGCTCCGCATCCTTCACTAAGAAGAATCTCAAAGTCCACAACCTTGATCACCTTACTGGCAACTATATTGGACCTGTCTGCAATGAATGTAATATGTTTCGTCGTCGCCCTAAAAAGTTACCAGTAATGTCCCATAATCTTGCCTATGACGAATATTTCATCATAAAATAACTCGCACATGACACCAAAGATAATTTCATCATCCCAAATTCAGAGGAAAATTTGATAACATTGAGTAAGTCGATTGGGGACAAATTCAGTATTCAATTCATAGATATGTTTAGGTTTGTGTCTGCCAGTCTCGCAACCCTCACACAGAAACTGCCTGCCTCCGAATTTAAAACAATAAAGAAATGTTTCAGCACTGAAGAAATGGGGCTAGTTGTAAGAAAGGGTATATTTCCTTATGACTATGTTGACTCGTTGGAGAAGTTATAAGAGATGCAGCTGCTCGCTAAGGAAACCTTTCACAACCGACTCACTAAAAGTGATATTAGTCACGAGCACTATGCTCATGCAAAAATGTATGGAGAAAATTTGGATTTGGCACATTGGGAGAATATTCCGACATCTACCTGAAGACTGACATCTTGCTTCTCACTGACGTTTTTGAAAATTTTAGTGGGCTGTGCCTGAACACATGTGACTAAGACTGTGGTCATTACGTGAGTGCCCCTGGATTCTCCCTTGATGTCATGTTGAAAAAGACATAGTAGGAAGTATAAATGCTTACCGACTTTGACATGTGCCTATTCATCGAGGCTGGTATCCGGGGTGGCGTAGCTCAGTGAATTAAACGTAATTGTACAATAAATAACAGGCATGCTTCTACCACACATGAAGCAGAGATACCATCAACCTGCCTCTATTATGTAGATGCCAACAATTTGTATGGTTGGTCGATGTCATTACCCCTTCCATACTCTGGATATTTATGGGTGGACACCAACCTGGATATGATGGCTGAGCCAGACAATGGCGAAGTAGGCTATACACTGGAGGTGGATGTACAGCACCCTGCTAGTCTTCACAAAGACCATAAAGATTTACCATTTCTCCCCATCTATGAGAGCCCTCTCCCGGAACCAAGCAGGCAAACATAATGACAACGCTGGCACATAAGAACAGTTAGAAAATTCACTATGTAAATTTTAAACAAGTAGTTGAGCACAGCCTACAAATAAAGAAGATTCGTCAAGTTTTGAAATATAATCAAAAAGCATGGTTGAAACCTTACATTGATAAGAATATCGAAAAGCATCAAGCTGCTGCTAATGACTTTGAGGAAGATTTCTTCAAGCTTGCCAACAATGCAACATTTGGTAAACTGGTTGAAAATACAAGGAAGAGGCAAAACATGGTATTGGTATTTGTGACAATAGAACTAAAAAAACTCATTGTGAAACCATATTTTAAGAACAAGATAACTTATTATGAAACTCCATCATTGTTGAAAATGAACAAAGAAAGTATTCAGTTCGACAAGCCCATCTATACAGGATTTGCAGTACTAGTTTTATCAAAGACTTTGATATATCGCTTCCACTCTGTCGTCATGATGAAGAAAAATAATTAATATATTTAGTTGGCAAATATGGACGCTGGCAGCCTTATTTATTACATCGAGACAATGAACTGTTACCAGGTTTTAGCCTCAGACCCAGCATTCAAGATGGAATTTGAACCGAGTGCCTATCCCCTCACTCACGCATGCTACAAGCTCACTAACAAGAAAGTGGTGGGCAAATTTACAGATGAGTTTGGTGGCGATGGGATGTATGAAATTGTTGGTCGGAGGGTTAAATTGTATAGCTACAAATGCATCAGCAAAACTATCAAAAAGGCTAAAGGTATCCAGAAATCTACCATCAAACATTAGTTAATATTTAATGATTACAATAATGTATTATTGCAACAAACACAAATAAGAGTTCATGTAAATACTATCAGATCACACCATCATCAGGTTAATACTGGATGCAACTAGCATTATTCTGGATGGATGTTAAAACACAATTAATGGATTACTGTATGCAAACTCTACCCTATGGTTTATGAGTAATTTAATTATTTTTTATTGAGATATATATATATACATATACATATATCATGAAATTAAAATACATCTTCCCAGTCATGTTCAAGCAGAGGTCATTCCATTCAGGCATCTATTTTTTTTCTCACAATTGATCGAAATGTCAAAATTTTATTAGTTGTAGGGTAGATTGGGTACGGTTGTGCCAGAGTATGAAAGTGACAGTCGAAATATTATCCAAAATATACGGATTAGCGAGTTGTGGTAACGGCGAAAGGAGGGGCTTGCATGTCTGAACCCGTGTCACAGTATTGCGTCAGCCGCTGCGCGCTGCGTACGCTAGGAGAGACCCGCATTTGTTTTTGACAGTCAAAAGTAAGTATTTTTGTTCGATTTATTTTGATAATTGTTGTTACATATATACAGATTGAGTATTAAGTGTTATTTATCTATATAACATATACATTAGTAAATAAAAAGCAGTTATTACTTTGTTCATGGATTATTTCATTTTGTCATGGTGTTTGTTTTTATGAAAAAAAAGTGAGTTGGGTACGGTTGTGACATTTTTTGTGGGTACGGTTGTGACATAAGTAAAAGTTGTGTTTTATTGTTTTAGATGCCCAGAAAACGCTCTCGGGATACCGAAAGGGGGAGGCAAGACATTACTCAATACGAAAATGCATATATTGAAACAAAGCGAGGTGTATCTCTGCGACAAGCAGCAAAAATGTTTCAAATTAATCGAATGTCCTTGTTCAGATGTTGATACAAAGATGTTTATTTTTTTGTTGAAGAACACATTGTCATATTTTTATTTCAAAGATTTTGAGGTTATGTTTATTAATGTTTTATTTTTAATCTTAAAGAGTTCCTGTAATGCTAATTCCTATCTAGAAAGATAATTTTGTTATTTATGATGTTAATTAACATTTCTTTCATATTTAGATTATACATAGTTATGCTAGTTTCTAGGTAAAACAAAAATTGTGAGACTCATTGTAATGTGAAGACTGGTTTAAATAATTACCTATTTTGTATATAAATGCTATAGTGCCTTATTAGTTATAAGTGATTGAAGTGTTCCCAAGCATACTTATTTCTGTTCCTTTTCTTTTCAAAAGAATGTTATGTAATATTAATGCTAGAGTGTTGCAATAAAAGTGATTTCAGACAATTTCAGAGTATTATTAAACCTGTCACTATCGACCCCAAACACTGTCACAACGGCCCCTGGGGTGTGGTCAGTTGTGACATTTTCCCTTTTTTTTAACTTGCTCGTGTGTGCAAATTATTATGTTTAGGGATAAAGTTTTAATTAATTATATTTAGGGTTTTGTATAAATTATACGAAACAGCCCTTTTCGTTTAGTAAACTGGTATACTTACAAAACTATGGCCAATCAAATGCAAAATGGCCCAACCGTACCCAATGAACCCAATATTTTGCTTTAAGGGATTTTTTCCAGCATCACACTGTAGCATGTGCAAGTCATAGTCTTGTTTGGTGTGATGCTGATGACTGGTGGTACACTGTAGCCCATGCAAGGTATCATATTGCATTGTGTCGCCAATATATCCTGGAGCATTGTTTTAGTTTTATCTGATGTGACTGCTGTGTCATTTCCACAATTTTTCTAATGTACAATGATTTGTCATCCATGTTGTGCCTCCGACATGGGGTTTATAGNGGGGGGGGGGGGGGTTTCAACACTTATCCTGAGTTGTAAATGTGAAATGGTATTCATGTCAATCACATATGCGCTGCAGTTACTGGTGGTAGTATCGTGCTTACTTTTCTTCTTCATTTATGTTCTATCCCCAACTTCTGTTTTTTCCTGTATATATATAAATTATTCTTCTTTGGCTATCGCCTTTCTGCGTGTTCCTTTGTCTGCTTTGAATTTTTTTTTTTTTTAGGTGTTGTGGTTTTTATGTCAACAACACTGTAAACCACCTACGTAATATGCACATGCAAGTCAGTCAAGAAAAGTAAAAAAAAAAACTGAACATTCTGATATTTCAAAAAATTTAATTTAAAATCATGCATTAAGACAAACATAAATCTCCATAGTACCTCTGCAAGTGTATGTTGCGTAGTCCCGGTTTAAAATTACTTGGTTTGTTTTATTTCTAATATAGAGTTAACCTATTTATTCATACGGAGACAAGTAATATAACTCGTTTACTGACAATTATTTATATGTACAAGTATAAAGAAAACTTTTTTACTTGTGATTGGAAAATAAATGATACATACTATTTCTCATTTGTGTACTCTAAATGAAAAAAAAAACCATGCTATTTGGAATTTTTATTTAAAAAAAATATAAAGTCAGGTTTGATTACTGCATTGTAGGCAAGCACTTTCTCCGACTTCCTGATCTGTGGGAAAGATGTCATTGTTGGAATGTGTTGTCTTGACAGAAATACTGGAAGCTAATGGTATTTCTCGCCATAGGATGTAGGCATGCACTTTTATTGTGTGGAAAGCACTCTGCTGATGTATAATTTGCTATCCTATAAAGAAAAAACTTATGTTTACCTGCTATTATTTATACATACAAAAATAAGGAAAATTATTGCAGTAACTAAAATAAAACTGTACATAGCACGGTTATGCATATGAAACATCGAATTGCTGATATGATCCATTTTATGAGTAAACCATCCTTCCCGACATGAGTTGTCGTCTCACACGTATTACATATTTCATTATCTCTCGAATACACAAGTCTATGTTGTTTCTAATTTACGTTATTTATGAATAAAAAATTCAGAGCACAGGTTGTAGTGATAAAAAAACGATGAAAAATTATTTTAAGTGTCTTGAAATCATGCCTGCTGCAGGAGTTAACATAACGAACACATACCTCTTGTATAAAAATACCCATGTCTATAAAATTTGGGAAAAATATAATTTCAGTATATAGTTTATATACACATCATTTAAACCAGTGCTGGCACCCATGTCACATCTAGAAACAAGATGTCGAGGTGGAATGACAGAGCATGAACTGGAAAATTCTTGAAACAATGGGATAGCATGGAAGGACAGTGCATGAACTGGAAAATTCTACAAACTAGATGGTGGTATGAAATGACAGAGCATGAACTGAAAATTCCAGAAACGAAATGGCAACTGTGATGCGTCCAATATGGTGGATGGCTCCAAGCTCCAAAGCCTGCAGAATGTGCACCAGATCGCCACAAAGGTCAAGGCCAAGATCAAGGTCAAAGGTGAAGGTCAGGTTAGTATATTTTGAGGGAAATTCGAAACATTTTGAGGGAAATTATAGAAATGTTGAGTATTTTCAGGGAATCTGTACATTTGAGGTCAAGGTCAAAATCAAACGTCAAGGTCACCTCTGTTCCTCTGCCAGATTCTATGCCAGTCCTCTGCCAGATGCCATGTCCATCCGACGTTCGAAGCCTGCAGCCTGTGTACCGAATCTTCTTTATCTATCTACTTATGAATACTGTGAATTCTTCCACTATATGTAAAATTAACATTGCCATGGACCTGAGTTGGTCAAGTGAGACTATAAAATTATTATAATCATAATGCTTTAAAAAATTTGTTAACTCTTACACTTATATGCATTCAAAAACCCGAAAGTAAAAGAAATAATTTCATTGTTCACTAATGTTTACGTAACACTTGTAATTCAACGTCACGACAGGGAATTGTTTTCCTTCCGTCGTTACCAATTTTACTGGACATATACATGACAGTCAGTGTTACCAGGTTAAAAAAATAGACATATTGGGGTTGCGGTGTGTTTCGAAGATTTATTTCAAACCTGCTCACCTTACCGTTAACAGCATTTAAAGGCTATTCACGGTAAAGTGAGCACTTTTGATGCCCCCGGTAAAACTTTTTTCTTTAAGCATTTTTTTATCCTTTAACCACCTTTTTTAATAAATATTACCACGTTAGTAATAAACACAGTGTGTATATTCCACCACATGCGGAAGTTATCGTCTAAGAATAAAATAAAATGTATTTATTGACTACTATTCCAAATTAGGGATTTCAAAAGTACTCACTTTACCGTGAATAGAATAGTAAGTATTTCACTGAAGGAAGGATATATTATTATAAATGAGAAATTTACAAATTTTTTTAATTACAGTGAGCTTCGGTGTTTTACAGTATTACGGTCTGTAGATGTTAAGTGAAACATCTATAAGAATGCACATTAAAAAAAATGTGAAATAACAGTTAAATCTAAAGGAAATCTACGCATTACCAAACTGTTAAGGGAATTTGTAAATTTTTGCAAGGCAAATGCTTGGAGTACCTTTACTTCCCTAACATTTTTTTCTTTCACCATTTGTTACATTTATATTGCCATGGTCCCCAATCACTTAATTTATGTGCGCAGACGTGTACACATGACAGTATCAGGAACGTAAAAGACATTATACTGATATACTAATGTTCACTCTTAATGAGCATAAGAACCAGAAAATGATATAATTAGTGTGTCCACTAATTTTTTGTGTCACCCTATTATAAGTTTTTGTCACAAATAAATACTTTACGTATATACTTTTATACATTGCAATGAACAATTTTCTGTTGTTTTTAACAGTTGTTGACATGTTATTGTTTGCCAAATTTTATGGGACTCTGGATTATGATCTCATTAACAAACAATTTCTCTCACACGTGAGTAGGGTTACCAAACATTTAAGAGAGAACATTCACTTTAGAAAAGTAGGACATTTCACTGAAAAGGAGGACAATGGAATTTCATTAGAGTCACAAATTTTGTATTCTCGAAAACAATTAACTCATTTTACTCACGGGCAGTTAAATCTTAATAATGTTTTATCAAATAATTAGTATTTCAAACAAACTGTTTCCAAAAAAATTGATTATTGTCATAAAACCATTTTTACAGTTGTTTTACACAATATATATTACAAAAAATTGCAGAATAAAAAATTAGTATAAGTGAGATATCGAAAAAAAAAAAATTTGCACATTATGGACTTTGTTTGTAAAAGAACTTGTAAATGTTTTTGTACCATTAACCAAATGAATGTTGAAAAACCAATTATGCAAATTTTGTCGCACGTTTCACGAAAAATAATAATATTATTTCAGTTATTAGTACACAATAAATTCTGTAAACTGGTTTAACGGTAGCAGCAACCAAACTTCTGTACCAGTAACAGAATGTCCTGTTTGTATAATACAGATATGTTTCCTGCAGAAAAAATTCAAATACTGCTGAAGTTGTTCTGGTGAAGGAACTTCTGTGTCAGTTCTCAAGGAGGAACAGAATGTTTTACTGTAGGAACTATATGCATATAGTGCAGGTACAATTGCAGACACGACCATAGCATAAAGATACTGCCTACGTTATCTTAACACTGTAAAAAATATTTTTTAACTTCCTAAATTGTTATGGGATATTTTAACCTATAAATTATAGGGATATAGTCCCATATATTAATTAAGCTACAAATACAACGTTGCGATTTCTTAATATCAGCTGACTAAGCTAGGTTCTTTAAGGGTTGGAGGTCTTAATTACATAAAATATTTTATGATAAAAAGCTTATTTACAAACACTATAGAGAGAATACTCTCCATATAATATCTCATAATAAATTGCCGTGACTTGCTTTTTACAAAAAATATTTACATAATTGTCCATCACCTCACAGAAATAAATGCAATCAAATTACTAATATCAGTCCCAATCAATAGTGTATCGACACCTATTGAGTTATTTTATAAATTATATGTCCATATTTGACAGTTCCAATATATACAACAAAGTTTTTATCACACGTCCATGCAGTCCCAACTTAATTCAGTTCATTGCCCATCAGTCCGGAATGTTTTAAAATGCTCCGAGCGCCCCCAAGCACAGTAGACCTCTACTCATTGGCTAACATGGTCCCTTCAGTCCACACCACAGGCACACTCATATACCGTCATCTCACTATTGTCCGTCCTCTCAGCTGATATTCCTAGCTGCACCATACTACCTGAGTACCGCACTTCAGCCAGAGAGCTGCCACAGAAACTACAAATTCTCCAGCTGCGGGGATATTTAGAGTGTCATCGGCCCTATCCCAGAACCTTCATTTCATGTTGGGTTGCTCCGAGGAAGGATATTACCAGAAGTTTCATTCGATTGTCCGCCACCGACTTTTCTAGAAGGGGTATAGTGGGACGGTGACGCCATCACATGTGGCTGTCAATCATCCAGCCCGCCAGGTGACGTAATAAGGCAACCAGGTAAAGGTGGCTCAACGCACCCCACACCTGCGGGGCGGCCGCACGCGCCCCGTGCTAGGCACGGGTGTCCACGCGTAACAACAGGAATGTTTGGCATCACTGCTATACGAAGTTGAATTTCGTACGTATTTGACTCTTTTCTGAGCAAATAACCGAACGCTACGATGGATATATTGCAAACCACTTTTACATTCTTTCTCTTTCACTATGCGGGCCAGGTTGGTGTAGTGATTAGACTACTTGCCTCCCGCCTAGGCGAACCAAGTTTGATCCCCGGTGGGATCGTTTCCGAATTTTCGCGTGTGGGAATCGTGCCGTACGATGCTGCTTCTTGGTTGGTTTTCTCGGGGATCTCCCGTTCCCCCGCCCTTTTGTTCAGGCGCTGCTCCATACTCGCCTCACTTCACCTTCATCGGCTATCGAGACCTTGATGTTAAAAACCACCCAAATCTCTTCACTCACTCACTCACTCTCTCACTATGCATATGCACTGGTGTAGTAGATTTGGGAGTAATTTCTTAAGAGTGTATTTCGTTGGTAACCGCGACAAACCTGATTGCTGCCCCTGTAATAATCCTTTCAGACCGCCTTTAATTAACGGTTTCAAGTGTTACAACAAAAACATTTATGGTGCGTGATGTACTTAAATCGACACAGCATTTGTTTACATGTCACAGCCAATGATCTGCAGGCTTTATGTTCAGCTTCAGTTATACGAACCAGTTATTTCTTAGACCAGTACGGCAGTTTGCGAATAATTTACCCACGGGTAAGATCATTGGTTATTGAGCTTTGCAGTGTGCAGTGCAGGCCAGGCATTATCTACGAGTGCGTAATGTGCACAACTGTGTAAACTGGGTAAGAATGGGTTAGCAGTCTATAGTATACGGATCGTGGATACATAAAAATGTCTTCCTGCAACCATATTTCTTTCTGAGTCTAGCATCGCTCGAGAGGCAGGAATGTGTCCTTGCTGAAGATATGTTGTATGTACGAAACTTCATCCGTATTTTCTGTTACCACGCGCGAGTTACCACTTACCACATCATGACACTAGGAAATTACACTGCCCCGGCACCTCAGAAATGTGGAAGTCTTCCTTCGAACTACGAAAAGTACTCGGCCGCTTTCTCCAGTACATAAGAACGCGGAATCGAAATTGTGCTGCTGGTTATTTGGTATAATTACACACGGTTGCTTTTTGGTTCATAGTGAATATGGATGCGGGACATACTTCTGATTTTCTGCTACACTCTGTTAAAATATTCACCTATTGTCGTCTTATTACTTTGTTACCAGGCGCTGATTGACGATAACTATGTTCAGCCATACTGCATGTGTGCGAGGTTGGAGTCGGCAATACATTTCCGTCACTGGCGGCACACATGTGTAATAATTTACAATACACCGTATTTATTTCAGCAAATTAAACTTATTTCTAATTTACGAAATTAAATGTTAATGAAACGTTTATGTTCTTGTAAAATAAGCCCTGGCAAAAATATTAAACTGTACACGCGCGAATTATATTTCCACGAGCACAGAAATATTTATTGAACCGTAGCTTATGATATGAAATATTTTAATAGCAACCTCCACCATACAACAGGTAACATTAAAAGACACTTTTTTTTAAATATTATAACAATTTTAGGAGTTTTCCTCTGAAGTGTAGTAGTATTCATAGCGAATGTATATAATAGATAAGATGCGAAGCGATTACACAATTTGTAGCTTTTTGATCCACTTTTTTGTAAGTAGACAAGTTAACTTCACAAGCCTCTGAAACTGAGTTACGAGTTAGTGTAAAGTTACAATGTCGTGTTTAAACGAGTAGTTGTTGTTACGGATATTTAGATTTTTATTGTACATAAATTAGTATGTTATTGTTTTTTTTCACTCATATTTATGATAGTTTAGTTTCATGCAGCCTGGCGTGGGGAGAATGTATAGCCAGCAAGAAAAGTTTTTATTTCCCTGAAATCGGCTTAGTGTTTCTCGTTCTACTACAAAGTGCACATAAAATCTCGGCAGGGGAGAGGAGATCGCCAAGGTGTCTTAAAACTACTACATACGAGGCGCGGCAATCTCTAAATGCATTATGTCTTAACAAGTCATAAATACGCGCCTTCAGCTGTGCGAGGCTCCGGATTGGCTGCCGCGAATTGTTCACTTTTGGATGGTATATCGGCTGGCGAGCGGGGTTACTAGACATTGATTGACGAACGACAATCCGGACATGTTGCCTGCCAGTGACGCCATTTTGCTGGCGTTTGCGATGTGAGTTCGCGGTATAAAGGAGGGCGTGCACTTGATTCAGCGGCTACTTCGCTGACCGCTTTTCGTTTCTCTCGGAAAAATACGAAGCGGTGTCCTGAGATAATTAATTTTCCAGCCGCACGATGGCGCCAACGAAGCCACGAAATACATTACAAAACTATCTTGCTTCGGGGTAGAAAACCACCCTCAAAGTACGTGCAGTTCCGCAATGACTTCGTTCTCGCTACAGCGGTGTTTTATCAGTAGGTCTGGCGGTTCCTCAAGACTCTATACGCGAATGCTGTAACCAGTTGCTCGATAAGGATTATGAGAAGACCGAGGGGGGGGGGATACCCTTGGGAGCCCGTCGCTTGTCACTTCCACGGCCGGCATGTTTAAGAAACTCCTACCTCCCCCAACCCCCCAATAGGAGAGCAGTGCGTATTTACAAGCGACAGCTACGGGCTCGTTATCTTCTTTATCTCCCACCAGGGCCGGCCGTGGTAACCATGCGCGCCCGAGAGACGATCCTCCAGCGAGAGAGAGAGAGAGAGAGAGAGGGTCGCAGAAATATATCCAAGAGGCTGCCCCGGCTATTCATTAGCGGCTGTGTGGGCTGGAAATGAGCTGTCATACGCAGACGGGCTACAGACGGTGGGACGGGCGCCTGCGGGTGTAGGGGGCTGTGCCCGCGACCTCCACGCACACGGATAGGGGTGTTTGATGAGGGGAGGGGGTGTATTGCCCCCTACATTTCACCTCCCTCCAAACCCTTTTTGCCAAACAAGAAAAGCCTTCTCTTCGTGTTGTCTTGTGTAGCGGAGAGGCCAGCGTCTCCCAAGACAACGTCCGCGCGCCATACCGTTTTCTCTCCTTTTCTTCCATCCTCCTTCCTCCCTCTGTCACTATCTATCTATCTAGCTCCCCTTCCGTAGTTTCTCTTCATAATACACCCTCGCTTCGTCTACAGCACCCCTCCACGGACCACACCCCTTCTGGACGTCAGACAGAGACTCACACACACACACACTCACGAGAAGGCCCAAACCCTCTTCAGCGGCAGGCGAACCCTGGCTGTGAGCTGCGAACGTCTTGCAAGGCTACCGAGGCCCCCCTCCCTCCACACCCAGCTCCTTGCTCGTCGAGCACGTGACGCATCCCGGGAACACGCCCCATTGGACCCATTCTGCTAATTTGCATGGGGCGGCTAGCGCCGGCGGGCGACCGGCCCCGTGAACAGACTCTCACGTGCCGGACGGGCGAAATGTGTTGGATCCCCCTACCCCCCACCTCTCCATTCACCTTCGTCCTTTACCAATATCGAGGGGTCTTCGCACCGGGTCCCGAGTTCGGGCGGTCAGCCCTCTCTGCTCGCGTTCTGCATGTCGCGGGCTTGTTGATCCTCCCGCCTGCTTACAGGCAACTCCCCACGTGTTCTATTGTTCTCTTACCTTACCTCATTCAACTGTACTGAGTGTAATTATAGGCTGTTCACGGTAAAGTGAGCACTTTTGAAATCAACCGTTGGCAAATTTCACTTCCCCTATTGTCTAATCACGGTTTCTTCATACTTATTGAATCTTACCTTAGAAAAATCACTATGTCAATAACGTGTTTTGTTATTTCCTAAATATGCCTTGTATCACAAGCGTGTCATACTTCTGTTACGTAAAAGTACGTTAGTTTTGGTTAATTGGAACTTTTGCTAATATTTTATTTGTAAATTATAACATTTAATATATAATTAACTAGCGAATTAGTAAACTACAATCATATATAACATACAATCGTACATACATATCACGCCTGTCTCCCAGAGGTGTAGGCAGAGATTATGGACATCCATTTACCACGATCCTGACATACCTACCTCCTTCGCTTTATCCACATTCATACATCATTAATATAACAATATTATATTATAGTGATTTAGAAAATTTCTTTGTATGCAATATTAATCGTTTTGCCTCCGACCGCCAGCACAAAAAGATTTATGTTTGACGTGACAGGCGAAAGGGCTACGTATAGNTGACATACCTACCTCCTTCGCTTTATCCACATTCATACATCATTAATATAACAATATTATATTATAGTGATTTAGAGAATTTCTTTGTATGCAACATTAATCGTTTTGCCTCCGACCGCCAGCACAAAAAGATTTATGTTTGACGTGACAGGCGAAAGGGCTACGTATAGTNATTAATCGTTTTGCCTCCGACCGCCAGCACAAAAAGATTTATGTTTGACGTGACAGGCGAAAGGGCTACGTATAGTTGTCAGTGTGAAAAACATGATCCACTCAAATCCACTCCAGCCACATTAAGTGTTTGACCCTCTGCCTTATTTATGGTCATACCAAAACACACTCTTATTGGAAATTGGACTCTATTATAATTAAAAGGCAAATCCGAGGTAATAATTGGTATTCTAGGTATTAAAACAGTTCCTCCAGTACCGGAGCCAGTTAGAATAGTACCTTTAATGAGACAACTTTTTTTAAACTTTTTATTTGTAATCGAGTCCCGTTGCATAAATTCGGTGGATTTATATTTCACAATAAAATTATGGGAGCTTTAACTTTTAAAATCAGTTTGTGTGGTGGCATGCCAGAAGGATTCAATGAATTAATTTCTTTGTGGTTAGAAAAGACAGTGAATTTTACGTTTGTTTTTACTGCGTAATTAAAATTGTTAATACGTTGACTACTAATTATCTATTAGAGATATATACATGCTACCACTGACTTCTTCGTATATTATTAAATTTTACACGATTCTTTCCGACATGATTTTGTTTTATCTCTAAAGGATTAGGCAGCGTATTCCATGAAAGCGCGCTGGCGGTAAAAGTTTTTCGCGACTTGATTCACTAATACCGTCAATGCTCGGCACCTGTAAGTGCTAGGAAAATTTTTAATAAACACAAACCTGCCTCGATAAATGCAGATCATAACAGTAAAAACCGCATCAAAATCTGTTTCATGGTTCTCGAGATTAGCGGAGTCATACAGACAGACAGACGCTCACCAGGGACTTCCTTTTATACTATGTAGTGATATGAATAGAACAATGAGAAAATAGGTGTGTTTGTAGTACATATTAAAAAAAAGTTCTTATGCAAANTATGTAGTGATATGAATAGAACAATGAGAAAATAGGTGTGTTTGTAGTACATATTAAAAAAAAGTTCTTATGCAAAATATTAATCAATTAACTGCTCCTCTAATGCGGTAGAAGTTCCTTTGGTGAATTTTCTAAACTAAGTTAAGCTTTATTTGCACGAGGTAGAGGAATATCCTGGAAGTAGATCTTCAGCAGGTCTTCAGAAAAGTTGGAAGTAACGGTGAATGGACTATACCTCCGTCTATTATAACGGTCAAACTGATTGGCAAGCACCTTGTTAAGTTGGTAACAACGGAGGGAAGGTAATCCCGTGCTCNTATGTAGTGATATGAATAGAACAATGAGAAAATAGGTGTGTTTGTAGTACATATTAAAAAAAAGTTCTTATGCAAATTATTAATCAATTAACTGCTCCTCTAATGCGGTAGAAGTTCCTTTGGTGAATTTTCTAAACTAAGTTAAGCTTTATTTGCACGAGGTAGAGGAATATCCTGGAAGTAGATCTTCAGCAGGTCTTCAGAAAAGTTGGAAGTAACGGTGAATGGACTATTATAACGGTCAAACTGATTGGCAAGCACCTTGTTAAGTTGGTAACAACGGAGGGAAGGTAATCCCGTGCTCTAAATGTTAAATTATAAAAGTTATGAGGACTGGAAAATAGTTATTTCGCTTTCGGGTTTGTAACTGCATAAAAGTGTAATAATAAAAAATTTGTAAAATATTTACTCTTCCAGTAATTTCCCTGTTTCGCTTGGCTGGCGCATGAGTAAAGTGATCAGGCCCATGGCAATGTTCATTTTACATACAGCGGAAGAATACAGAACGTGTATACAAGTAGATTCTAAGTAGGCCTTTCGAAAGTGTTCAGTTTACCGTGAACAGCCTATAAGGCATGAGACCATTCTACCTGCGAACTTCCTGCCCCGTTCTTGTTTATATCAATGCGGAGCGTTGGTTTCCTCGCCGTTAAGCCCCTGTCACAAGGTAAAAATTTTTCTGCAAACTGCTTCCAATATGTTTGGTTTAAATAGAGATGGACAGTTGTGACGTCATTTAAAAGTCATAAACGCCGCCATATTTGTCTAAATAATTGTTGTATTGCTTCAGTTTTCATCAAACCTTAAAAATTCGACAGGTTGTAAAATTTCTTTGGTTTTTGACGGGTTCAGCTAATCAGAAACGTGCACGACAAAAAAGGACGTCACCAAACATTAAAATGTCGATCATTTGCTTGAAACGTAATAGGTTATAAATATAATTAATTAATCTAGAAGCTGCCTGAACATGAATACTATTTTAAAAGAATATTGCGCATTATATTAAGTAATCACATGCTTTAAATTTCGTTGTGCAGGAAACACCAATGATAGACCAAATTGAAATTTAGTGAAGAAGTGTAAATAAATCACAACATCCGTTTCATTTCTTCCTATTAATGTACTGCATGGTAATACACGCAAAAAAAAAACCTATTCTCTCACTTTAAAAATATTTTTTAAAATAATAATTCAAATTATACCCTTTCAGTAAATAAATTTGACAGTGTGAAACATTTTCAAATAAACTCAAGAATATTTTATTCAATTTTTTAAATTGAAACATGTGATGATCATATTTCGTCTTCAAATTATATTGCCAAATATATTTGAAGGCGAAAATTTGACAGAGTGACAGGGGCTTTAGTCATTGTCCAGACGTTCTCTATTTTCTCTTTCAACCAGTCTGTCTTTGTGTCACTTTCAGTATTTTGATAGTTCCAAATTTTTATTTCAGATTACCTTCTTATCAGCTCACCGGTCTGTGAGGAACACTCAAGTGTTTTTCAGCCATACGGTCGCTATTTGTAGTGCAATGCAGTTACTTAACGCCATTAAGTATGTTGCTGACCAATGATAAGTACTCCTGGAAGGATTAACTTAGATCGTAAAGTTTCTACATATTGTCATGTCAAAATCACAATTTTAGAGTTTTTGGGATGTGAAAATAAAATAAACGAAAACCTTTGCAAAATATTTAACAAGGGTAACTAAAACGCCAGGTATTAGTAAGTTTTAAGTTATTCTTAATAAAATTTAATTGACAAGTAAATTATGGACTGCTACAAATCATAAATATAAAAAACATTTTCTGATTTTAAACGCTTTTTTTTTTATTCCAAAACATTTCATAGCGTGATTTCAAAGTTTCCTTGAAGTTACTTATGGTATCTTATTTCAGTGTTAATTATCTCATTTCGTTTAGTGAGTTCGTTTTTATGAATTGTACATCACAAAATCTTAAAAATTGTGAAACTGGTGTGACATTATTTAACAACTTTTACGGTCTAAAAATGGTTCATGCTCAAGAAGGTACTTCTTAGCAATACAAAATAATGTGGTTTGTTGTTATCAGTCAGTGCCTTTAAGGACACGTTCAAAATGCTAAAAAAAATCCTACATGTTTAACACATTTCATTGCGTCCTTTTTCGTTGATCTTCCCATCCTACCATTTTACCACAGCGTTCATAAGAATACAGAGGCAAAACAGCCGTTATACCGCAAACTCTATTCCCACACGCCGGAAGAATGGTGTTTACTAGCGAACAACATTTCGGGACGTCATTCGGTAATCAACACCTATTCCCACTCACCGGGAAGAAGCCCAGCCAATAGGGAAACTTTCGCAGCGCGCAGTAGCCAATCAGACACGAGGCCTCGCGCTGCAAGTCAAAATGGATACGCCCAAATGAACGCAGTGAAGCGGAAAGGTTTGGGCGAGTCTTAACAACAATGTATTGAGAGCCGATGAGGTTGAAGCGAGGTGGGTACTGAGCAGCGCAGGAATGCAAGGGTGGCGGAAATGGGAGAACACCGAGAAAATCCTCCGAACAGCGGCAGCGTCCGGCACGATTTTCGTATGTGAAAACCGGGAGTGGCCCCGCCGGGAATATAACCCGGTTCACCTTGTGGGAAACGAGCGCTCTACTCACTGCACGACTGCTCCCCCCCCCCCACTACAGTAAATAAACCGCCAAGCAATTGTGTGTACTTATCTACATTTTGACTCTTATGTTATGAATGGTTCATATTATTATAGCCTAACATAAAGCTTACAGCTCATTGGCTGTAATAACGAAACAAATGCTATGGCGGCGAAGGTACAGTGAGCATCAAAAACATTTTATCTGAAATACTGGAACCGGAAATTAAAGTGGGTCTGAAAAGGCTTACGGTGGTTAGCGAAATTCGGACTGTTTTGCATCTGCTACAGAAAAAAAAATATTTTCCTACTAGAGAATTTAAATTCCCATAGTAGGAGTTGACGGAGAGGAATTTCGTGTGTGAAGAAATTCCCATGTATGGTAATGGTCAATGCCCGATGACGGTTCCTCCAACTGTACTGCTAGTGGTAGGAAGTGGTGGCGATGGCTTGGAGGCTGTGATGACAACAGGAGAATTAATGATCAATATTGATGAGTTTCCTCCAAAACCGAGTGAGGGCTGCTATCCGCGATTTCGGCGTTCCCCAAGGAATCGAGGATGCATGCCGCTCCGAGTTGCTCGTACTCCACTCTTCCGGTGGGTTGTGTAGAGCGTTGGTGGAGCGGTCGGGTCACTGAAAACCCACAAGTGCCATGGCAAACAAGTGGGAGCAAGGGCTGATCGGGTTGGCCCCACCAGAGGTTGTCTCTGGTGAACCGACCACTAGAGGTTGGACTCGTGCTGGCAGTGGTTAACTCCGTATACTGGAGGAGGTGCGGAGAGATTCCCTCTCTCAAAGAAAGACCGGGCGGTGAGCAGCATTCCGCTCTGGTTGTGTCCTGGAGAGACATTAGGGGTCCGGGTGGTACCCCGGCCAGACCACACGCTTTGCTACTGAGTACGAGTGTCTCAGGCCTTGTGGTAGGGTGTTTTTGGCCGTTCTTGTGAATCAAGTAGTGGCTTTGGATTTGGTTACCTCAGGTGCATGACTGGGCCACCTGCGATGAGAGGGCGTGATCCCTCTTCCCCGCCGAGTGGGCGCCCGAAGCGCAGGATGTCTTAATGGCTAAGAGCGATGCGTCAAAATATAAAATTATGGCTGAGAGATCATATTTGCCTACCTTATAGTTGGAGTTGGCGGTGTCTTATATAAAACTTGCACACCTGATCTGCTGGCTTAACATCTCGGTCGCTGCGTGCTGAGCGAAGTAGGAACTATCGTTGCGCGTCGACTTAGAATACGTTTTTTTCATTCCACTTGCCCTTTTTTTTTGTGGTGTCATTGTTAACCTACATTCTGTAGGTCACCAACTGAAGCGCGGGATACAGCAAAGCTCCGTCAGGCGTAACTTGTTAGCGCGGTAGAGTGGACAGAAGACTACGAATAAGAAAAACGCTCCACCATCGTTTTGTAAAGATTTTCCGAAGCGAAAGAGAAATTGTCAACTGAGTTACGTAGGAAAATCATTGTTGTCAAACAATTATAGTCCAGCGACAGTTACTTCCAAATTTTCTGAAGCCCTACGAAAGTTCTGCTTCCAGCATATTCTTCCCCCTTACGCAATTAAAGCTTAACCGGGTATAGAAAATTACACCAAAGGGACCAGCACTGCATTCGGGCGCACTTAGTTTAATGATATTAAGCATAACAACTATTTACTATCAGACATTACCAACACACCTATTTTCTCTTGTGTTTTATTTATATTAATTACAAATGAAATATTATAACTTATCGATCAAATTTAACATAAATTTCAATTTAACCACAAACAGATACTTTCGTTTTAACAGAAGTACAAAATGCTTGTGATGCATGGAATATTTAGGAAACAACAAAACACGTCATTGGGGTGATTTTTAAAAAGTTTGATTCTAAAAAGTGTGAATAAACGGTGTGTATATATGTACAAAACGTCTAAAAGTCCCAACGAAGAACTGAACATGTCACTGTCTGTTTGGATATTGGACTTATCTTTCACCGTGTCTTTATTTCACGTACCCGTAAACTTAAAAATTTTCTTAATGGAAACATTTATATGGAAAAGTGTGGACTTGTTCACATTTACCTATAACACTAGCAACACTCTAGAGGGTAGCGTTAATAAGTTCGTCATCGTTTTCATACACTGTTAAACCGTTTGCTTTTCAACCACCCTAATTTTCGAGAGACATGTTTTCCAACGCACGCTTGCTGCTCGACAGATTGAAAAATTGTATTTAAATGCGTGGGTGTGCGAAATTTTAAAAGCTTTGCAAGATTAGTAAATCAGTGCCCGTGCGATACTCAAGCTCTTCGTGTTAAAGGGTTGCTCTGTCATGTATTTGTAATCAAAGCTGTTGTGGCTTTTAATTGAAAAATGAGGAAATAGCAGGTTTTGTAATTAGAAAATTAGCCCAAACTTTCTCGCAACAAGGATGGTAAACAATATGTTAAAATCGACTGCTGGTGAGAGTCGAACACACGAACCACTAACTCCCGAATGTGACCTGCAACATTTGCGTTATTATTAGAGAATAGAATATACTTAAGGTACTTGTGCATTTGTATGTATACCATATTATTTTTATGCACTGGACAACTCCGAAGTGACAAAGACGGAGCGCGTCACTTGGCCGGAAGTTTTTTGGCCTAAAATGCACTTGGCCTTGACGACACTTAACCGAAAAGCCACTTAGCCTAAAATGTATTTGGTATTAAGAAACATGGCATAAAATTCACTTGGCCTAAAAGTCAGTAGGCCTAATAAACGTTTATACTAAAATCACTTGTCCTCAAATTCACTAGGCCTTAAAGATACTTGGCCTAAAATTCACTGGGCTTGGAAGTAACCTGGCATGAAGTTACTTCGCCTAAAAGAGGTGTCATTTAACCTACAAGTCAATTGGCCTTAGAACATTTTAGGTCAAATTAAGTGTATCTAATTAAGAAACTGCTGAAGATTGAAAGACCCAGTCACTTGAAACCAAGTCGAAAAATGTAAATGGGTCAACCGTGTTGCAGAAGCCAGCGCATAGATGGCTGGACACTAATGTATTTAGAGCAGTGAAGTTTATCTAGCTGTTGGATAAGAATGCGGAATTCGTAGATAATGACGTATGAAAAATGCTCTATTTAAAACATTAAACATGCAATTCTAGTCAGAGAGCGCAAAAAAATTTTATTTCGCCATTCACTTCGGCTTGGTGACACAGATATTATATGGATATTTTATGTGGACGTGACTTTGAGGTGAGGCATTTCTCATGCCCGAGGCCTAGAAGCGCGGGAACAGCTAAGGGCGATCGATGCACACGTTGCAGATGCCCTATCGACTCTAAGAGCGAGACAATGAACTGACATGCAGTCCTCGTCAGCAACAAGTATTTAAGTCGCGTTCAGTGATGGCCGTATCGTTTCATGGCTATATAAAGATAAAGGTGCGATTCCATTTTATGTACTAATTTAAATATATATACGGTCACAGAATTTTCATATCTAAAAAGATGGTGAAAAGACTCGTTTTAACCATGCTATCTAAAAAAATATAACTTAGAGAATAAAACAGGAAAAAGGATAGTATTCTTCGGACGAATTAATTTCCTAAGATGCTATTAGGAAAAAAACATTTTGAGCAATTATTTTCATGTCAATTTTTTTTCTTAAGCTATGCTCCCCATACGTCATACTTAGGCAATTTTATTTTTACTGAAGTTCTGCTCCCTGTGTGTCGCACAAGGTCATTTGCGCGCCGTTTATCATCTTCTTACTTAGCAAATGAAGGGTCGTAGTGCTTGAATAATCTTCAATGACAGATGGCGCAGAAAAGAAAATATTGTGGCGTTCCTTTTGGCGTTACCTGGATAACACTCACACATATACACAAGCAAGGGGCCACGGTGGCGTCGTGGTCAGACCACTCACCTCCCGACTAGGCGAACCAAGCTCGATCCCCAACCGGTTCACTCCGAATTTTTCTAAGTGGGAATCGTGCCGGACGATGCAGGTGGTCGGCGGGTTTTCTCGGGGATCTCCAGTTTACCCTGCCATGGCATTCTGGCGCTGCTCCATAATCACCTCGCGTCATCCTCATCGGCTCTCCAGACCTCGATACAAAGAGCAGAGCACATATATCCACTCCACACAGGTAGAGTTATTATTGAAGCACCGAATTTTTTCAGCATTCTTTCGGTGACTAAGTAAGCGTTTGCATTCCACACACACACATCTCGTCTCCCATCATCCATTCCCCAAGTCGTCCGAATAAAGAAGACAGGTTGCTTTTTACCCAGTTCATGCTTTCCCTAATATGAAGCTGCTACGTCACGATGCAAAAATTAGTTCCTTAAGAGAATTCACTTGTAGACTTTTGCCACAGATCAGTTAGGTGCGCAGAGGCGAAATGGAGTGATATTTTATCTTGTGTATACTTGCCCTCTCTCGGAGTGGCTGCGTGCGGCTCTGGGAATGAGCATTGTGTCTGATTAGTTACTGCTGTTCTGCGGAAGGTTCCCTGTACGCTGGGCTGCCAGTTGGCAAGTGTCTATCCAGGCGCTTATTGGCTATCGGCGTTTAGACATGGCATTGGTCATCGGTGCCATTTTTCTGTAGTTCGTAGAATATGCATACGTTTCGCCTCTGTATTCTTATGTAATCTGTGCTTTCGTGCGCGAACATCAATCGAATCCTACACAAAACTTGTCCATGCACGATTTGCACAGATAACACGAACCAAAATGTCTCCCTTCAAGTGAGTATTTGGTGGCCTCGGCAAATATTTCAAAGCCAGGTCGTTTTTATAAAAAATCTAGCACGCTTAGTTTTGTATTAATATCATACCGAAACTGTTCAAATTACGTAGAGCAAAAAAATTCTTAATATGTGCTAAAGAAATCTTTCTTTGGGGCTGTCAAACAAGAAAAACCAAATATTTGGTTTCAGCAATAAAATATTTCATGGTCCTTATGCAAATAATTAATTTGGTTGCGCCCAAACTAACTTTTTTCGATTAAACAAAGCCTTTTTCTCAGTTCAAGGGCGAAGGTTTGGCGGCGTTCATAGTATGGCGATATGTGACACACGATATATCGTTAGCTATATACGACAGCGATACTGGGCGTGTGGATGCATTTAATGTAGAGAAACGTAATAAAATAGATTCACCCTAGAGCAACACCGCCGTGCATCGCGGGCGATACATCGTTTACCGTACTATCGTACGAACCCCGGACCTGTCAACACGGCAAGTAAATGAGACAACCCAAATTTGGTAATCCCGTTCGTTAATTTAGTGGGAGAGTGCCCGTGTTTATGGAACAACGCACTAGAAACCAATAGCAAAGCGGATGTAAAAGCGCAGCTTATAGCTAGATAGCGGGGAAAAATAAGTCATGCGTAAATGAAATGTTTTTTTTTTTATTATTTTGTTGTTTGGAGGGGCGAGGTGTATCCTTGTTGAGTTGTATTCAGATGAGAGATTTGGACGGCTCTTAACAACGAGGTCTTGAGAGCCGATGAGGTTCAAATAAGGTGAGAATGGAGCAGCGCCAGAATGCAAGGGCGGGGGAAACAAAAGATTCCCAAGAAAACCCGCCGAACACCGGCATCGTCCGGCACGATTCCCACTTAGAAAAATTCGGAGTGAACCGGTTGGGGATCGAACTTGGTTAGCCTTGGTGGTAGATGAGCACTCTAACCGCTCAGCCACTGCGATCTCTATTTCCTTGTTCTCTCTCTCTGTTTACATACCGGTACGTCACAACAATATCTTCCTCGTCATTTGAGCTCATGATTGCGACTGAAAAACAAAGCTCACACCGCCGTTTTATCAACAAATAGTATCATAATAGAAGGAACCTCGCGAGCGATATATCGTTTACAGTACATCGCTTCAGATATATCGCCTGAGTGTTACTACTGGTTTCCGTCCTCTCTGAATGAGACGCTAAGATGGAGCACGACGAAGTTCAACGGCGAAGGAGTGAGTGAAGAGATTTGGGCGACTCTTAGTAGTCCTTTGGTTGAAGGAATTTTGCACGTCTGAGGCCTAAAAGCGTGGGAGCACTAGAGGCGACCGAGACATGCGTGTCAAATCTCGCATCATCTCTACGCGCAAAGCACTGAACTGGCGTGAAGTCTCGCCGTCAATAACGTGCATTTACGAGGCTTTCAGCGGAGGCCCTACCCTTTTATAACGTAATAATAAAAATTAAGGTTTGATGCACGTCCCCATTCCTTTTTTAATGTATTGTACCGAAATGTTTGATACATTCTCACTATCTCAACAACATGCTTTAGTTAGAAGTGGAGAAACAGAAAAAAGTAACTCATATGCGTAACGTATCGTAAATGCTTTTCGTAAGCAGACCTCACTCAATCATGTTAGACGGTTTTTTAATAAAATGTTTTCGGTTGGAGCTCTACACACCGTTCGGTGGCCTACCCAGGCGGCCACCTTAACAGCGAGGTCTTGAGAGCCGATGAGGATGAAGTGAGGTGAGTATGGAGCAGCGCCGGAAAGAAAGGGCGTGTAAACGGGAGATCTCGAGAAAACCCGCTGATCAGTGGCATTGCACGACACGATTCCCACAAATCCGGATTGAACCGGCGGGGGGTTCAACCCGGTTCACCTTGGGGGGAGGCGAGCAGTCTAACCGCTCAGCCACCGCGGCCCCTTGGGACTCGGGAACTGAGCAGTGCGCAGCCCTCATGCTATATGCGATGTCTGCCCCATACGTAGGAGAAATGTGAGGTAGAGTACGCATGCTAATTGCGCAGTTATCAATTTTCGATTTCCAACATTGAACTACTTTGTAGCAGCTAGAAACCTGAAACCGACGTAGCTTCGACTAAGGAAACTGAGCCAAGTGCGCGCAGGGGTGAACCACTGGACTCGCATTCGGGAGGTCGCAAGTTGAATTACTGGTCCGGCCATCCTGATTTCTGTTTTTGGATGGTTTATCGAAATCACTCCAGGTGAGTGCTGGGGCGGTTCCTTATTACAGGCCATGGCTAATGTTTATTCTACTCAGGTTAGGAACAGAACAATATTTCTTATGGGAGGGATTGGTATAGCGAAAATTGCCACCTCAGGGTGTACTCTTGTTCAAAAAAGGTTACTTTTAAGATGGAGAAATTATATTTATCCTTGTGTAAATGTACGTGTTTGGCTCAAATTGTGATATATACTTGCCCCAGCCAAAATTTGAAGTATTAACCACGCCTTCCAATGGTATTTTCAAGACCAAACAGCAAAAACACAACTGTGTTTGGCATTGAGTATTCATAAGCAATCTTATTTAAATGAAAATCGTAACGAATTTAAGTACGAAATAAATATCGCTCTTTTTAAAAACAATTTGTACTTTTCTACTTTCCTTTGAGGTAACTGGGTAGAAAAGCCCTAAATATTATATTTTTAGCCATTTTAACTTTTTTTTTTTTTTACATGTCGTATTTCATTTAATTGTGTGAGCCACCGTTTTGCTAAACCCAGTTTTATGACAGAATATTAAACAACATGTGATCATATTTTGTTATATTTGCACAATTGTGCTAGGAACAAAGTTCATTTTTACGTAGGTTTTAACTCAATACAAATCGAGAAATTTTGCACAATTGTATTTATTTTACGAAAATTGCATTTATACCATTTACTTAGATTCAATATTAAAAAATCAGGTACACGTGCAAAACCAGTGCATCCTGATGGCAACAATTTCTAGTTGCCAAACTAAAAGCATTGAGCTTCTTAACCTGAGTAGAAAAAAAATCCTTAGCCACGGCCGATTTTTTTCCTCGTTACTGCTTCTCTCAAAAACTCGCGCCGTTTTTAATTACCTCTCTGTTGACGAGAAGTTAAAACCTACCTAGTTAGCTAGCTACTAAGGTTAACCCACTTTTAATATTACTGCATATTTCTTTTATGTTACCACACGTCATCTGAGACCAAGTTTTATTGCTAGTGGGATACAGTCAAAATGCACTACGTATGTTTTTAATACATTTCAACGCTGTCCAAAGGCCAAACGAAACGAACTTCACCTCCAGTGGCTGGACACGTGGTTTTGACCCTTATGTGGTCAATTTGCGAGCCAGTATACGTGCAAAAGGGAAAAATCAGTCTACTTTATATTTCGTTTATGACTGTGAATTTGTCGGCCGCCAGGTACATTTAGGAGTAGTACAAGGAAACAGAGGGAAAGAATAGCTTTAAAAAAACCTAATATACATTAATGAAAATGCCAACTTATTACCTTACGTAGAAACTCTTTTACCATGAATTTGTTAATATGTTGAGAAATGGTGGGGGGGGAGGGCGGAATATTATGACGTTGTTAAAAGAAGAAGTGAACAAATATTTAAGTGCCGTGAAATAGTGTACATAAAATTAGGAAACAAGATAATTTAATATTTTTGGAAGTTTCCTGTTTTAGGGAATAAAGAAAGGATGTAAAAAAATTAATTGAAGAAGACAACAAGGAAAGGCATTATATAAATGAGCAAAACATTTGCTGCGGTCTAAAGCTGAACAAATGAAACAAAAAAAAATTCCCAGTAAGCTCTTGTAAAATTGTGTAACACATAAACATCTGTGATGAAAGTTTCATAGAGCAAAATCTTCACGCTGTCTTGGTAGTGTTCTTGGCGAGTTAATTGAAACAGATGGGCATTTACAACTGTGGAAAATTAAGAAATGAGTGAGTAATTGAAAAAGGAAAAAACGTGTAGTGGAGACTATGAGAGGAGAGAGAAAAGCAGATAAAGTAGAAATTCGTTAAAATTTAGGTACGTAAAAATAAAGGATCTCATTTCCACCAAGAGTGCTGAAGAAAATGAGTTACACAAAATACGGACAAAGAAGCAGGTGAATAATATTGTGGATGAGAGTGTAGTGAGAATGAGAGAATAGGAGAATAGGATGGTAGTTCGTGGAAGAAGTGGATAGTTGGTTGGGATAACGGAGCTAGGGCAGTTAATCAAACAGAGCAAACTTCGGCGAATGATAGCCATGAAGCAAGACCAACAGGAGTGATCTATTTGATATATGCAAAGATCAACTTGTTTGTTATGTTAAGAGAGTTTAAGTGGCTTAAATAATCTTATATTTTGACGTGGTTCGCATTTTCACACACACACACACACAACTACACACATTGATGTGTATTTGTACACTTATATAGATATATAAATTAGCAATGAAAATTATAGAGTAATTTTAAAAAGGCCAACTTTAAAGGTGAATATAATTACAATGGCTTAGGTTTAAATTTTGTGTCAAAAAATATGTAAAACATACTTATGTGAAATATTTGAGTTCAAGTTAGAATTTTAATTTTCGATCATAGAGAGGTCAACAAAATACTCTCTGAAATGCATAATTTTTCTTATTTGAAAAGTCTTATCTTCTGGGGCCACTCCAAATTTCCCTTAGCATAATGTGTTTGTTAGTTATTACTAAGTTGTAGTATTGAAAATTCAATGAAATATAAACGAAAATTCACTGACGTGTAGGTAGCAGTGGCACAAATAAAAGAAAATATTCTCAAAGTATATAAAGAAAATTTATCACAACTCTCAAACAAAAATTATTTAGTTTTACTAAAATTAGTTTCAAAGACCAAATTATTAATTTTGTTTATGCAGTTTCGTGGTAACGAATGATAAAGGTTACAATTATGTTTCAGTGATTATATTACCTGTGTCCGCGCATTGCCACAGACACAAACAAATATTGTAGATGTTATTATCTGTTTTCCTCTGGTCTTCCTGGCTTTCTCACCAAGTAATGGCTGCTATAATAGAATAGTATAGCAAACAATAGTGTATAATTAAATGTAGTAGAATCTTATTTTGATGTGTGAATTTTTGATTGGAATTTGTTACATGAAACATTAATAGGGTATATTTCAGATATTGTGTAAGTTAAATGTAAGATTTTGTATGTGTGGGTGTTTGTAAAGAGAAGCGGTAAGTTGGAATGGAAGGGGGGAATACCTACGATTTTATTGGATGATGGATTTTTTTGGAGTAAGTGAGTGAATAGAATTAAGCGACTCTGAACATCGATCGCATGTGGAAATCATGCCAGACGATGCCACTGGTTGGCGGGATTTCTCGGCGATCTCCCGTTTGACCCGCTCTTTCATTCAGGCGCTGCTCCATACTCACCTAGCTTCAACTTCATCGGCGGTCAATACCTCGACGTTTAGAGCCGCCCAATCTCTTCACTCACTCACTCTGAGCATCGAGGTATTGACAGCCAATGAGGGTAAAGCGAGATGAGTATGGAGCAGTCCCGGAATGAGAGAGCGGGGGAAACGGGAGATCCCCGAGAAAACCCGCAGACCGGCGGCATTGTCCGGCATGGTTCCCACATGCGAAAATCCGGAGGTGACTCCACCGGGAAACGAACCTGGGTCGCCTGGGTTGAAGGAGAGTAGTCTGCCCACTATACCACCGCGGCCCCTTTTGCTTTTGTAAATCGTGACAGTAAGGCGGTACGCCGATTTTACAAAAGGAGTTGGTACATGGTTCGCAAAACGTAAAGACGTTCGGGATCAGATATAAGCCAGCTTCGAGAAACTGAAGCGATACAATTTTATTTAAATTGATTAGTGAAGCATGGTTGCTTGTAGAATCTGTTTTACTGTCGCAGGAGTGCTCGCTGAAAATAAAGGGATAGTGAATGAGAGTTCGACTGGAACCCGTTTCATAAAATTGAATTCAACATTTAATATTTACGCGTTCATAAGAGGAAGGTAACAACGTTACAAAATATCATTAAAGGAGTTCAATTTTAATACATCAAATTGTTGACACCAAATTACTACAAAATACTCTCTTTTAGTTGTTTCCGGTCCCCGTGAAGTCTTGTTTTCTTCATGAATCTGGTTTTAACACCAATTGCTTATTGATTACGACTAATTTAAAATTGTTAGGGATCAACATTTTTATGTACTAGCCTTTGCAAAAAAAAAACCCGTAAAACACGGCTATATATGGTGAAAAATATGTTGGTGTTTCTTCAGTTTCCATATTTAATCAAATGAAATATGGTATTAATTGATTTACAGTGCGGCGTGTTTTAAGTGACTTATCACATTTATAGTTTTCTGCCGTTGGAATTTGGCCGTCGTAGTAGAAACAAGAAGTTACTGATATAACTAATACCCCTACTTTCTCAACGTGTGCGACTAATTTCTAAATAACTTCTTAAATGATGATTTTGTAGGTAGAACTTGACTTCTCTATGAAAGCAATAACACTATAAATTTAACCAGAAACGTATGCAACAGTAGTGAGACAATTACAAAACAACACGTGCCTTACCCGGGACTTGAACCCAGTAAACCTCGCACAATAAACTAGCGTGCAATGCACTGCATTATGGAGGTCCGGTTCGGAGAATCAACTTCGGATTTAATCAGCCTAATGTTTCAAATTATAGGGTTTACTAACCTTAAAAATTTAAAGGGCCGTCAATTTAAAAATAAGAGACTGAGCCACTTAAAAAATGTAAGTTTACATGGCCTACCATAGCGCTACTTGTGTGAAGAATTTGGTAGAAATCGGTTGTTTGATGCTATCTTACAAAATTGCCACAAAAAAAAGAGGCTCTATATACAATGATTCTTGTGTAAACAAATTTTGGTTGAATTTGAAAAAATTGTTTAATATATGTTGAAAACTTGCCTAAGTTAGTTATGACGCCGCTATCACATCGTTGTCTGGCCCTTTTAAATCACGAAAGTTTATATAGACTTCTGTAGAATTTATGTTGTGCACAATTTGGTACAAAGTGTTGAAATGTTCCAGTGTATCATTTGAAGGGAATCGGTTGAATGGTCTTCGAGATGTGGCATAAAACCTCCATAATTTACATATGGTAATTTTCATAGATGGAGGACAAAAAAGTAATGAATTAGCACATTCGATGATTGAATACTGCCAATATACAAAATTAAGTTAAAATGAATTACATTGCTTTGTAGATATAGCAGTAAAAACTAAAATGATGTAACAACCGCTATTCTAAAAATAAGTACGTCATAATTAAAAAATAAATGTTATGTTAGTATAGCCTACCACAGTGCAGCTTCATCGCCGAGTTTTGTGGGAATGAGTTAATTAATTCCCCAGATATGAAATAATATCTTTATTTTTTATTTGTGGGATAATCATAAAAAATCGCAGAGAAATGAGTCTCTATATAGACAAATTTGATAGTTTTAATAGGCACTGCCAGCATACAAAGTTAACTTGGAATTTGTTTCGTTAACAAAATAAACTGGGCTAAAATATTTCTATAGTCAGCATTTTGAAAATAAGTGACTGACCTACTTAAAACATTCAAGTTTACACCACCTTCTGTATTACTATTTGTTTGCCAAATTTGGTAGGAATATGTCAATTTTTTCCCGAGATACGACNGTTAACAAAATAAACTGGGCTAAAATATTTCTATAGTCAGCATTTTGAAAATAAGTGACTGACCTACTTAAAACATTTAAGTTTACACCACCTTCTGTATTACTATTTGTTTGCCAAATTTGGTAGGAATATGTCAATTTTTTCCCGAGATACGACAAAAATGTATTTATTTGCTTGTCATTATCTTACAAAACGGAGAACAAAAGATACTCCGTATAGATACAGTGGATAGTTGTAATATCTAATGCCAGCATACAAATTTCAGTTGGAATTGATTACATAGTTTCGACGGTATAGCATTCTAAGCAAAAAATGGCAACATGACCGCCATTTTGAATATAAGTGTCTGGCATGCTTAAAACACGCTACTTAACATCAACTGCAGTATTACTTGTTTGCCAAATTTGTCAGGAATCGGTCAATTGTTTCCCAAGTTACGACATAAAAACTTGATTTAATGGCATTGCACTATCTTGCAAAATGGTGGGGAAAATATGCTCCGTATATATATATATATATATATATATATATATATATATATATATATTTGATAGCTGTAATATCTACTGCCAGCATATAATGATAATTTGGAAATTATTTCAGGGTTTAACGATATAGCACTTAAATTTAAAAATACACGCCCGCGATTTTAAAAATAAGCGTCTGGCGTTCTTAAAAAATACAAATTTTACATAATCTGCCAAAGTACTACATGTTTGCCAAATTTTAAAGTAATTGGTAAATAGTTTTACAAGATATGACATAAAAACTTAATTTATTGGCATGGCGCTATCTAACAAAATGGAGGACAAAAGATACTCCGGGTATATACAGTTGATAGATGTGATATCAACTGCCAAAATACAAAGTTGTGTTGGAATTGATTACATAATTTCGATGATATAGCATTAAAAGTTAAACTTGCCGTTTGGCTGCCATTTTGAAAATAAGTGTCTGACAAGCTTAAAACATATCATTTAACATTATCTGCACCAGTACTTCCTGTTAACAAAGTTTGGTAGGAGTCTGTTAATTTTTTATCAAAATGACATAACTATATTTAATCATATGGTGCTATCTTCCAAATGGGCCCACAAAAGTGCTTATGTGTTGGCATATACAGTATGATGCTTGCAACAGGTACTTTCAGTTTACAAAATTTGGTTCAAAGAGTTTAAATGGTATGGTCGATATACCAAATAAACCTAAAATATTTGTATGGCCGCCATTTTCAAAATAAGTACCAAATCAAGTTAACTAACTTACGTTTACTTGAACTATCTTGGATTATTTACCGGTCAAATTGGGTGATAATTGGTGTAGTAGTTTTCAAAGGTATAAAGCAAAATAATTATATCTTCGTTTGGTGCTATTTCCGAAATGGCAGACGAACAACGATTTCCAGCTCAAAATTTAATGATTATTTAATGATATGCTTGTGTAAAAAATATGTTTTAAATTGGTTGAATGATTTCCGAGATATGACATATAATCCCAAATATTAAAATTGCCGCCACTTTGAAAGTCATTGCCTAACGTGATATAAAACCATAACTGTCAGGTGTCCTTACTTAGTATTATATGAGTACCAAGTTTCGTGAAATTCTGTAGATGCGTTGAAAAATTGAAAGGGGACATACACACGCACATTTACACACATCAGACACACAGAAGGAAAAGTAGGCTAACAAATTATATTTTTTTAATGTCTATTAATAACAGTGTCTTCTTGCAATATCATGCAAAAGCCAAATTCTTAATTAACTTAACTTTCCTAGAAAATAAAAAAAAAAATTACGCTTATTTGTAATAATTATTAAGATTGCAAAGATAAACAATTAACTGCGCTGACATATACACATTAATACATCAACGATAATTAATATCGCTAAATTTTAATAAATGAACAAAATGTTTAATAAATAAATTATATTTATAAACCGGGGTAGGTGAACATGGCAAAATGTCATTTCAGCTATAGTAATTTTAATACTGTTAAGGTTTTCGTTGCATGATCCGTAGTTAGAACAGTAATAACTTTGTCCAGTTGGTTTCAGTTGGAACTGGGTAAGTGATTTTAGGTTATTTGGCAGTAGGACTGACGTACGTGTGTGTGTGATGAAGAGAGCGAGATTAGGTGCACTGTTAAATATATTTTTACGGAAATGCACAGCAAATATACGGAAATACAATAAGTAATAAGTAAAATGAAGTAAAGCACGTAAAAAAAATACGAAAAGTCTCTATATTTCCTACAGCTTCCGGTCTCTGGGACGAGCAATGCCGATTATACACGAAGCTTTCTTCGCCACTTTAACCAGAAAATTATAGTTTCTGCAGCAGTTGGGTTTTCCACGCCACAAATACCTACAATTCTTTCGTACATTAAAACGTTGCATTAGGTGTATGTAGTATTAAGCAACATTTATAAAACAGTAACCTTAGTATAAACTGAAAAAAAAAATTGTTTATGTGACTGTTGGTGAAATACCAAAGTTATTCCACATACATCATAATATAAGAGTTGAGCGCGAGTGGTTTGATTCGTGGATTTGCAATCTATTTGTTTTTTACTTGGGTTCAAATCTTGCTCAAGTATAAAATATTTAACCTTTTTTTAAAATCATTGTTACACATATAACGAAAATTAAAAACTTTCTCGTTATCTCTTTTGATTTTACAGAGGAAGTACGGATAACTGACTAAGAAATTAATGCAGAGGTTCCGTGAATTCACGGAAAATTTGGTAAAATTCACGGAAAGTCTTTTTTTTTTTTAATCAATGTGCCCGTAATTTTGCGGAGAGATAATGGACAATTCTAGATAAGTTTTCACCGGCGCCTTTCGACTCTTTTTTTTCTTTTAAACAGTATGTTTAAAAAAGTATCAGATACGACTTACACGCTTCGTCAGGTGTCGTATCAGGAGCTACACGCGAGCCCGCCGACGTCCCCGCCCCCTCCCCGTACCTAGAGCCGTGCCGCGATATCAGATCGCAGGGCGGAGGGAGATCCACCTCCACTACATCTGACCATCAATCACGGCCCCTCCCACCTTGCTCTTCTCCGGCACCGCCTTGTCCCTAGCCGAACAACCCCTTTTTCCCACCCCTAATCGCGTGCGCAACCCTCACAAGATTCCCTCCTTCCCTCCCCGCGGACAAACTTCTCCTTGCGGCGGGCTCGTGTGCGTGCGGGCGTGTGCGCGCGTGTGCGTGTGCAAGCTTGCGCGATATGCAAGAGAGCGCTCCTGCCCGGCGCATTAAGGGAAAATAACCAAACCACCCCTTACCAAGTTTCCACCCTCATGCGGGAGGGCGCGGTTATATACATAGAGTGTTATTCCGGATTCCTCATACACCGAAGGGGGAGATACACCCCCTCCCCTTCCCCAACCACGAAATGAGTGGAACTAGCACTTCGTCTTGTGTTCTAATAATCAATAGCTCATCTTCCTGGGCAATCCCCCCCTCCCCCCACCCCCAACCAAAAACCGGCGTCCTGTGTATGGCACCCCCAAACACCCGTTCCTCTTAGCTTCTCTCACAATCCCAGGGAAGGAAACGCACCCAATACAAGATAATGCGTGTGTATATATTGCGCGGATGGAGGAAAGGGGCCGGAAGAGAGAGGGGGTTGGTCTGCCGGGCGGGAGGAGGGGTGGAAACTGCTGTAAGTAGCCTGCGGATTGTCTGCGATACACCGAGCTATAATTTATGAGCGGACGTTGCAGCAGCCGGCCTTCGTCTGGGAAGTGTGCCTGCCTCTCTCGCGCACGGTTGTAAGGGTTCGACGTACACTCTGAATTCGAATCGGTGATATCAATAAGCGAAATAACAATCACTGAAAGTCAGTTTATAACCTACTGCTGACTGGCGAATTAAGCAAATTAACTGCCAACTAATGATTTATAGCATTGAAATCCTTGACATTCAGTGGGAATCAGAAATAAATCAGTGAAATTCAGCATCTGCATCAATTAAGTTATCTGGCACTGATTATCAGTTGCTCAGTAATCACTGTTTTCACTGATTTGATTCAATTCTCACCGTTTCAAGATTACAATGTTGTGGCGAGGGCTGCAGGTGGGCCCAACGCGGGCGAGGAAAGTTATGCGAAGTCACCGAGGGTTGGCGTTGAAAGCTCCCGCCTACCTAGGCATTTTCTCGCGTGGGGAAGCGATAAGGGCGACACTGCCACGCGCATCAAGTGCGCCATCGCCGCTAAGCTCAAGGCTCAGAACTGGCGTGCAGTGTCCTCGTCGCTCTGCGTGTACCTATGGGACTTTCAGCGGTGATCATATTATTTTATTGATGGAAAGTTTGTATAAAGTTTCAATGCAGGGCCCTCGAATAGTTGTATATGTTTCTGAAGCGCATATTTCGAGACACAGTACTTTGGAAAAGAGTTTCTAGCCATTTTGGTGTACTCTGAAGTGTGTGTTCTTTTCGTAGACCAGCGCATTGGTCACACGTGTAACAGTTTCGTAGAAAAACGAGTATTTCAAACACCGAGCCGGGGGGGGGGGGGGTTTTTT
>NQII01001923.1:11181-69034 GCA_002778355.1 Clitarchus hookeri | reverse complement strand
GGTGGTCGATTGGAGACCGGGAAGTTTGAGAAGTTCGAAGTTTATTCGAGTCTTTCCCCTCAAGGACAGGACGCGGGAAACTCAGTAAGACGCGCGTCCTTGACCGAGAAATTCTCCTGAATTCCGTTACTAACAACCATGCAATTTTCACATTAACGTTCATGATCATTCAACAACTACATTGATAGGCGCATGTATATATTTGCTATTGAAAACGAAATTAACAGAAAGTATTCAACATAAAAAACAATTACAAAGTTTTTCAACCACAATCAGCTGGCGATGTTTTACACTGCTATGTTTGCCAAGCAAGTACAGCGTTAAACATATCTGTGTTTTCACAGAAATTTCTTCGAAAAATAGTTACCAAGATTACTTGTGTAACACTACAAGTGAAATAGAGCGAATTTTACGAAACATTGACGTATAAAGTATGCTACTAAAGTTCAATTTTAACTAGCATTTAGTGTGAACTTGAAATTTATTATAAACACTGAACTACATAAGCGTATGATTATATAGTGTGCTGTAAAGGTACAACATTTCAGTTGTAGAGTTGCAGGGAAATCTTTGGCTACTAGTTTCCAAAGAATTGGTGGTAAATTTACACAGACATTTTTTACTTCGTACATATGTACCCGGTGTCCGAGAACGTCAAGGCGTTGTCCTCGCAACGCAAGTTTCCGTTTTTAGCACAAGGAAAATAAACAAAAAAAAATTCAAATATAATTCCATCCGTTAGATGAACTTGATCAAACAATTCGAACGTATCCTTTTCTGTTGGAATTTCCTTGATACGTCATACTATACGAAGGAATATATATCAACTAAATCTGAACGCAAAATAAATAGGCATAAAAAATCTAACTGTGGCAGTAAATTTCTTCACAGGCATATAACTAATAATGGAATGCCAATTTTTTATGTTGATTTCAATTATTTTTGTAGCATAAAATCTAAAGGGCTAACGTAAACTGGTAAGAACAATATTTCTAATGCACATACATATTTGCTCAGCATTGACGAAAGCAATTTTGTTAACTTGCCATAGTAACGTAACAGGCTGTTAAATTTCTTCAGAAGCTATGATTCTGACTACCAAAGGAAGTGAAAGTGTAGTTTGGTTTGCCGGCGAGATGGTAGCAAAGTGGTGATGGAGTGGGTTAAGAAAAAGCCATTTTTATTCACCCTCTGAGATTTTACTTTAATTAAATATGCCAGAATCGTGGAACCAAACTTTTAATTGGTTTTTGGAGTATTTAAATTTGTATCTAATGTTTCAAGGCCTGTGATTACGTTAATGTATATTTTAACTTATTTATACTTTTAAGACTTCTCTTCAGAAGGACATTCTGTCATAACGACGAAGTTAAAAACTTCTTTGGCGTCACAGATGCAACGAATCATTACGTTTTTGAACACGATCGCTAAACAGGACTTAACAAATACACACCTTGTACACTTTGGTCCTCTAAATTTAGTTTTAAAAAAACCCACGTTTCTGTGTTTGACACGTGAAGCTAACAGAGTGAGAAGAAGGTAAAATTGTATATCCCAAATAATGATAACTTACTTACTTAGTATGCCAAAGAATCCTCGTATCAACGTAAAACTGAGTATGTTATATAAATAGGAACATATACTAGTCATATTTTCGTGGTAATTGAACACTATAGTGCAGATTATACCACAGCACTGAAGTAAAAGTTTGTGCAGATCTGTTTTAAGGCAAATCCGCTGTTTACCATTTCCCCTGCTTTCATTGTGGCCCATGTACAAGACAAAGTACTTTTCTTCCTTCGTAATGCTGTACACTGTTGGATTAACGGAAACGTTTACGGAGATGTAGAGCTAATTTACGGAAAGGCACTCCCAAGGACGAATAACGGAAATGAGCTCCGTTAAAATACGGAAGCTCTACGTATTATAATGGCTTCGATTTTGAGACACGAACAATGCCGATGATATCTGAAGCGTATAAAATCTCATCTTCACAATAATTCTTCGTGTAAAATAGTAGTAGGCGAGTGGCGAACCAGTCGAGACTTTCTGTATACACAGTAAAACACGCACGTGACGCTAGCGACACAATTGTTTCATAACCTCGTTTTATAAACCGCAAATATAGCAAGCGCTCTAACACGACTTGTAACTAAGACAGGCGCGTTCCGTCAATTTCGTGCAAAATCCATATTTACGAAATTCTTCGTGTAAAGGTGTGGTAGGCGCTCCTGCCCTCTTAGCTCAGGGGTTGAGTGACCTACTCGTAGTCGGAGGGTCGGATGTTCGCGCCCCGGTTCATCCGCGGAAGATTTCCAATTCGCACGTCGCGCACACGTGTACTGTGGACTTGTCATCATGTCGGTCTAGCCTGCGCTCGTCGAACGTCAACAACACACACTGTCGCAACGTCCCACACGCTCCGTCCAACGGCAAATGTATCAGTCAATATGCCAATAAAGTCAACTTAAAAAAAAAGTGGTTAGAGTTATTGATTGTTAATTGTTCGATTAGTTTTCAAACCCCACTAAATTTCAAGATTTTTAAACTTGTTTTNTTAAAAAAAAAGTGGTTAGAGTTATTGATTGTTAATTGTTCGATTAGTTTTCAAACCCCACTAAATTTCAAGATTTTTAAACTTGTTTTCATTTCTCTGTTATACACAGTGAAATACATTACGGAAATAAAACTCTCGTTTTCGTATCCCCTTGTTTGTAAACCTGAAATTTAAAAAAAAAACAATATCGCACACACTTTAACATGACTAGAAGCAATAATTCACCATTTTAAATTGATTCTGTATTNTAAAAAAAAAACAATATCGCACACACTTTAACATGACTAGAAGCAATAATTCACCATTTTAAATTGATTCTGTATTTTCAAACACTACTTCTTGTAAAAGTCTGGTAGGTGAGTGGATAATGTTTTTGACTGTGAACATTTTTTTTCTGAGTTCAAATTCCACCACCAAACAAATTTTTTTTAATTTTTATAGTCTTTTTTACATATTGAATCACCCACATAACGCAAGTAAAACGTTTTTCGTTGCCCCTTTTTATAAAGCGCAGATTAAAAAAAAAACAATATTGCAATATTGTGGACACGTTCCTTGAATTCAAGGAGGTTTGTGTGAAGTTTACGGAGAGAACGTTTTTGAAGAAAACGAAAGGGCCGTAATTTAACGCAGGTGTCTGGATAGTTTGAAACCAGCATTTTGCGTAATTTTACGGACATTTTTTCTAACAATGTAGTTCCGTGATGGTGTAAGCAGTCTCTTATTTATAACACTGCGTGTAAACAGTTATTTATTTTCCCTCCTCTGATTTTAATTAAACACATTCTCACTTACTTGCGCGTACNTTTTAATTAAACACATTCTCACTTACTTGCGCGTACTGTACGAGACCAGCTGCACCAGGGAGTATCGCGTAGACAGAAGTGGAAAGCAGATACTCGGGAGGTCCTTAAGGATCCTGCCTACCTGGCTCGAGGTCCTTAAGGATCCCGCTCTCGAACTTCACCGCAGAGTGTTCAAAATACACTTTTTTTTTCATCGAAACGTAAGATTCCACGTCCTTTATAAACGCCATTTCAGTGCGACGACCACACTGCACGCGAGTTCAGAGCCTTGCGCTTAGTGGCGATCTGGCACTTGATGCGCGTGGCAATGTCGCCCGCATCGCTCTCGAGCTTCTCGGACTCAAACGCAGAAAAAAAAATCAAGGTAGGCGGGGGCCTTAACATTGTGGTGTTGGAAGCCTATGAGGGCAAAGCGAGGTGAGTGTGGAGCAGCGCCGGAATGCAAGGACGGTCAAAACGGGAGATCCCCGAGAAAACTCGCCACGTACGTACGTCACACATAAATCCGGGAGCGACAATCACATCCTACATACCTACTCGAAAAATCATTGAAGTCGACTGTTTTGCTGTATTCTGATGTATTAAGTATTATTTTATAAGCTGTTCACGGTAAACTGAGCACTTTTGAAAGCCGTGCTTAAGATCTACTTGTATTCACAAAGTGTATTCTCTCGCCATATATAAAATTAACATTGGCATTGACCTGATCACTTTATTTATGCGTCGGTCAAGTGAAAATGTGAACTTATAAGAAAAGTAAAGTTTTTACGCATTACCACTCTTCTTGTACTTACATTCTTTAAAGTAAAAATAAATCAAAACAAATCATTCTAGTTTACATGTTCACATGACACTTTTAATACAAAAATG
This sequence comes from Clitarchus hookeri, assembly GCA_002778355.1. Classification (NCBI taxonomy): domain Eukaryota; kingdom Metazoa; phylum Arthropoda; class Insecta; order Phasmatodea; family Phasmatidae; genus Clitarchus; species Clitarchus hookeri. Next base: position 64,801 of record NQII01001923.1, on the reverse strand, counting down.
TAAAACATGGAACTATTTTTTTTTCTCCGTCATTACCAACTTCCTAGGCGCATGACAGTCAGTGTTCCCGTTAAGGTACATTCAGATAAGGACAGTAATATTTTTCAACGACTGATTTCAAAAGTGCTCACTTTACCGTGGCTGCTACGGCACATTTCAAACACAATGTCTTGGACTAGAATTCCTTATGAGATTTTTTCGACGTTAATTTATATTTGTAGTACTTTGATTAGCCTCGTGCCAGAAAGTTAAAAAAAAAACATTGTAGTACAGTAATGAAGTCTGACTCACGAACGCGTGGAATTTTTTTTTTTTAACAATTCTGAAGGCAATCCTGTTTACAGCTGTTTCAATGGATACAGCGATGTCTTCCATCGCCACAGGTGATGTCTATAGTCTATTAGGAGTTTCTTCACACTTTTTGAATCAAACTTTTAAAAAATCACCCCATGATTGATGTGCTTGATTGTTTCTCAAATACTTTTGTATTGTATCACTGGCGTTTTATATTTACGTTAATGTAAAAAAGTCATATTTTTAAATTAAATGTTAACATATAATTTACTTACAAGTTATTGTATTCAATTAAAAATAACTATGAATAAATTATAGGGAGAAAATATGTGTGTTGGTAAAGCCTAGTAAGAAGTAGTTTTTATTCAAAATATTATTACGCAGGGTGCGGACGAATGCGGTGCGTGGTCCCTTTGTTGTAATTTTCTAGACTCNATTTTATTCAAAATATTATTACGCAGGGTGCGGACGAATGCGGTGCGTGGTCCCTTTGTTGTAATTTTCTAGACTCAGTTATGCTTTGTTTGCATGAGGCGGAAGAATATCCTGGAGTAGAACTCAAGCAGGGCTTCATAAAAGTTGGAAGTAACCGTGAATGAACTCTACACGAACATTCTCAGCTGGCTGTCACGACTACCACAGTAGGTACGTCGACAGTAATACTTTACCATGGAAATAATTGTACATAATCGGAACTGACAAAGTGCAATCGTTCGTGAGACAGGCTATGCCTGTACGCGGCAACTGACGGCGAATCTTGGGCGAGGAAGTAGTACTCGAAACTCGCTACGAGCTCAGAAGTTATGACGTCAGCACGTGCGTACTCCTCGAGCGAGGTGGCGCAGCGGTCGACATGGGCGTGTTCAGCTTTCATCATTAGTGTGTGCCAAAAAAGTTCAGTGGATCGCAGATGTCCACCTGTAAAGTGGGAATCTAGAAACTTCCCTCAGGTAAATGTCAGATTTTAAAGTTTCAAACAGTTATAGTTTTGCAAAAGTCACGCCAAATAGTATGTTACAATAAGGCCACGTTTCGCGATATTTTTCTAAAAAAAAAAAATTAAAAATTGTATTTACTAACTCGCACCGTGAATGAAATCGNGCCACGTTTCGCGATATTTTTCTAAAAAAAAAAAATTAAAAATTGTATTTACTAACTCGCACCGTGAATGAAATCGTTAGCACGGGCACCCAATAGTTGCTATGACCAGTTGCAGGAAATTAATCAAAGCATCTTGAAAGTTGCGACCGGGTGTACCCGTCTGACCACATACCGACCAGCGTGTTTTGTATCTTTAGGTATGCATGAAGTCCAGAACAATACATAAGTCTCAAATGCCATAATTTCAAACTGATAAGTACGGCGTTCATTGGGGTGTGCCTGTGATCACCCGGCACACCCCTTACGCATGCCTGTGGGTCGACCACTAGACTCGCGTTCGCGAGGTCGTTGGTTAGATTCCTGGTCCCGGCAATACTGATTTCGGCTTTCCGTGGTTTCTCGAAATCACTCCAGGCGAATGCACAAAATTTGAAGTAAATATAAGTCGTCTTTTATTTTTTAATTAAAGATTTATACTGTACCGGATGTATTTAAATATCCCTTTAAGACTTATTTTAATTTGTGGTTCCAGTGCTTACAAAAAAAAAGGTACTTTTTAATGTGTACTTTATTTCATTTGACTTAGTACTAGTTTCGTTATTGCAGCCAATGAGATGCGAACTGTGACTTCGGTGATAGTGTCACGATTTATGTTAGTTACCCACAAGGAAGATCATTACGCACTGAGCCTTTGTGTATGCCCCATATATGTAAATATATATATACAGGCTGATTCTAAAATGATGGGACAAACATTGAGGGGTGGTAGAGCTCACTAAAACAAACAATTTTTTGTATAGAAATATATGGCCGGGAGTGACGCGTTGAGGCACAAACACAAAAATAACACATGAAATGCAACACGTTGTTTATTAAAACGTCGCCGCTAAATACCTTTTTACAGCAATGTTTATAATAATTGCTCAAAATCGCTACCATCGACAGTAATGCAAGCTTGGTAGCGTCGGTGATTGGCTAACAGATTCGAATACGCCGGGTATTTCACACACANGGCCACGTTTCGCGATATTTTTCTAAAAAAAAAAAATTAAAAATTGTATTTACTAACTCGCACCGTGAATGAAATCGATAGCACGGGCACCCAATAGTTGCTATGACCAGTTGCAGGAAATTAATCAAAGCATCTTGAAAGTTGCGACCGGGTGTACCCGTCTGACCACATACCGACCAGCGTGCTTTTGTATCTTTAGGTATGCATGAAGTCCAGAACAATACATAAGTCTCAAATGACATAATTTCAAACTGATAAGTACGGCGTTCATTGGGGTGTGCCTGGGATCACCCGGCACACCCCTTACGCATGCCTGTGGGTCGACCACTAGACTCGCGTTCGCGAGGTCGTTGGTTAGATTCCCGGTCCCGACAATACTGATTTCGGCTTTCCGTGGTTTCTCGAAATCACTCCAGGCGAATGCACAAAAAGTTGAAGTAAATGTAAGTTGTCTATTATTTTTTAATTAAGGATTTATACTGTACCTGATGTATTTAAATATCCCTTTAAGACTTATTTGAATTTGTGGTTCCAGTGCTTACAAAAAAAAGGTACTTTTTAATGTGTACTTTATTTCATTTGACTTAGTACTAGTTTCGTTATTGCAGCCAATGAGATGCGAACTGTGACTTCGGTGATAGTGTCGCGATTTATGTTAGTTACCCACAAGGAAGATCATTACGCACTGAGCCTTTGTGTATGCCCCATATATGTAAATATATATATATATATACAGACTGATTCTAAAATGATGGGACAAACATTGAGGGGTCGTAGAGCTCACTAAAACAAACCATTTTTGTATAGAAATATATGGCCGGGAGTGACGCGTTGAGGCACAAACACAAAAATAACACATGAAATGCAACACATTGTTTATTTACAACGTCGCCGCTAAATACTTTTTTACAGCAATGTTTATAATAATTGCTCAAAATCGCTACCACCGACAGTAATGCAAGCTTGGTAGCGTCGGTGATTGGCGGACAGATTCGAATACGCCGGGTATTTCACACACACCACCATTGTCAGCCAATCGCGCCATATGTAGAGCTCGCCAAGCATGCGTGACTGTTGGTGGATGCATTTCCAGCAACTGTTTTAACATTTTCTCTACCGAATCACTCGTTAAGAATGCTGCTAATGAACATTTTATGTTTCCGTTAGTGTGTTGAGGTGAGANAACAGATTCGAATACGCCGGGTATTTCACACACACCACCATTGTCAGCCAATCGCGCCATATGTAGAGGTCGCCAAGCATGCGTGACTGTTGGTGGATGCATTTCCAGCAACTGTTTTAACATTTTCTCTACCGAATCACACGTTAAGAATGCTGCTAATGAACATTTTATGTTTCCGTTAGTGTGTTGAGGTGAGAATTTGGAGTAGTTGGCTTACACTGTTAGTGGTGTTTTAGTTTTGTGGTGTATAATGGGATCTGGTGGCTTGTTAACAAAATAGGTTTCACTCTTCACAGGTTTGACACTAAGTTACAGCTACAGTTCAACATGGCGGCCACCTTCTCGGATGCATGCACAATCAACAACGACGGAGCATGCCTTCTTCAGTCTCCGCCACTACATCTTGAGCAGCCTGAGTGTGTGTGGCAGCGGCATGGATACACGCGATGAGGGTAGTTTCTGAATCCACGGGTGTCTCGTACACTAGCGACTTAATGTAGCCTCAGAGAAAAAAGTCCATCTTGGCGAGATCTGGGGAACGTGGCGGCCATGGTACAGGCCAACCCCGTCCGATCCAACGATGTCCAGATGTTTCGCTGAGAAACTCGCGCTCCACCAGTGGAAAATAGGCTGGTGCACCATGATGTTAGAACCACATGTGGTAACGGTACTACTTCCAGGAGTTCAGGTAGCGTTTCTTGGAGGAAGCGAAGGTAAATCGCACTACTGGGATGTTGAGGCAGCGTGTAAGGTCCCACAAGTAGGTGTCCCACAATACTAGCCCATGTGTTAACCAAAAAAGTGGTCCTGACGTGATGTATCAAACGATGCNCACAAGTAGGTGTCCCACAATACTAGCCCATGTGTTAACCAAAAAAGTGGTCCTGACGTGATGTATCAAACGATGCCCAGACGTGATTGTTCCTGCTGGAGTTTAAAATGCCATCCACGTTGAATTGCACCTCATCGGTGAAGAGCACGGGAAACTGTGGATCATCCTCCGAGTTCCTTACTTACCACCTGGTGAAATCGAGTCGAAGCGGGTAGTCTGTTGGACCCATGGCTTTAACCGTCTGGAGAAGATACGGGCGCAACTGTTGCTCGTGTAGCACGCGCCACACAGCAGCACGGTCTGTACCAATATCGTGCGCAACTGATCGTGTGATTGTGCTCGGATTAGTTTCAAACCAATGAAGCACCTCCTCTTCAAAATGTGGCACGCCAGTCCTCCTCGGGGCACTGGCATTATTTCTCCTTACCAACAACGAACCTGTCTCTCGAATTCGATGTTCGATGCGTGCAAGCATTATGTGCGCTGTAATACGTGGGTTTGGGTACTATTCATGGTTCAAACGATAAGCATCCCTCTCGTTTCGCCACAAATGAGCAACAAGTCGTTGAGTTCGGCAAATGTGTACCCCACTGCGCCTGCGGTGGTTCAAACTAAGAGGTTAACAGAATGACCTGACAGTCACCGACAACAGACTGGCCCTTCCAGATGTATGGGTGGAACAGCAAATAGCGAAGGCAACATGTGAAGTACGTGCAACCTTTCCATCAGTTTGCACCACACTGTAATTCCCACTGACTCATCCTTCGTCCCCTTCCTCTTTCCCGGGTACTTGTGGCTTGGCCAGTGGCTGATAGCCGAAGCTCGACCGCGATCGAACCGGCCAGCCGCTGTTCTGGATGTTGTACAATTGGCCGCGTCGGGCAGGTTGCATACCCTCAAAGAGTCACGACCACTAGCGATTGAACTATTCGTTTCCGACCTCGTGTTTATCCGCAAAAGTTATTCAATTTAAGGTGTGCTGCCAGTTCTAGAGCGTTAGGACACAAATTTTGCAAAATTCTGTATATGTTAATATTTACTGGGTATCTACAACACATCAGATGTATGTCCCTATTTTAACACTCTAGATCAGTATTTCCCAAAGTATGGGTCGTGACCCACTTGTGGGTAACAGACTAAAATTTGGTGGCTCCTGAAAGATATAATTTCATACATAAACATATGCATGAGTTATTAATGTTATAATTTAGAACCAACACACATGCAATGCAGCTGTCAATCAGACGTAAAATACTACGCAGAGTATGCAGTGACTGCGACCTCCACCGCCGCGCCATCAACCCCGCGGCCACCACTCACTGTCAAAATGATTTTTAAACTATATTAATAATGTAACACATTGTGTAATGCTATTTAATTAGGTATCTTTTTCATTAAAATTGTTCTTGAATACTTCAACTTTTAAAATTATTTTATTAATCTTACTACCCTTCACATCCTTACGCTACGTAATAAATACAGTGTGAACATGATGGAACAGCGAAATGGTACATTTCTCGCATAAGGCAGTAAAGCGGGTCCTGAACTTTGGCATTTTTTTTAATGGGTCGTGGTTCATAAAACTTTGGGAATCACTGGTCTAGATGATTCCTACACAACTTATTATTTGTATCGGAATATCAACGCCTGTTAGGCCAGTCGTTGGGCAAGAACGACGGCAACAGCGACAACAAATACCTCAAATCTCTGATGACTGATCGGAATAGAATTCGCTGATACTGGTATATACTTTTCTTCTACCTATATTTATGTGAGAATCACTTAATTAAGTTTGCCGGTGACTTTTGTGAACAGCCTGTATACGCGGCAGGTTGGCTTCTGTTTTATCGCCTATTCTGCGGGTTTGCCTCTCGTCCTCGAAGCGGCATTTGACGTTCTCGTCTCTCGCGCTTCCCGCGTCCAGCAAGCGACGGGCCTGAACCGACGGAACTATTTTTTTTTTTATTCAGTCGCTTTACCTCAGATGACTCAGCCTCATTCGCCCCCTCTTCTTGTCGCGAGCAAGAGCTCCTCTTTTCTTCTTTTTTTTCCGTCAACCCGGCGTTCCACGACGGTAATTTACAGTTGCGCAGTTGTCTGGATGCGTGGCGTCTGTCCGTTGGAGCCACGCCTTCTGCTGGAAGTAATTCATGATTCCTCCCGTCTCGCGAGTTGGCGTGAATGCTAGTTACCGCGCTGTGTTGTTCTGCAAGCATATCCTTAAACAAGAATTAGCGTAAATAGACTTTTAAATATTTTTTTTTCTTGAATTCCGTTAATACTGATGCGTTATCTTTGGACCTACGTAAGTTGAGATAGTGAAATGCGTTTTCTGAGTCTAAAAACATAATATCTGTTTTATTATTGGTATACTTCTTTCAAACTTAAAAGCGATGTCTGCCCAGGCACCAAAACAGAGCGCATACGATCATTCGTAAAGTTGTCATTAAAAACCTGTTCAATATTTTTTTTATAGGTATATGCTTATGAACAACATTTAAGAAAATTTACACGTTTGAATGATAGTTTGTTTTTTATTTCCGTCTCTGAAGTTAATTTTGATAAACTGTATAAAAAGCTAACTCCAATGATTTACTGCCATTTGAAAGTATTAAACTTCTGTCACAGTCACTTCGCGGTTACTTCCAACGTTTCTGAAGCCTTGCTAAAGTTATACTTCCAGAATTTTCCTCCGCCTCATGCCAACAAAGCTTAACCGAGCATAGAAAATTGCACCAAAGGGACAGCGCACTCCATTCGTGCGCATTCAGTGAAATAATATTTGCATAAGAACTATTTCTTACTAGGCATTGCCAACACACCTACTATATCCCTGTTTTTATTTACATAAATTATAATCGAAATATTTTAATTTATATATTAAATATATATTAGTTCAATTTAATTAATAAACAAGGTACTTTTATGTTAACACAAGTATAAAACGCTTGTGATACATGACATATTTGGGAAACGACGAAGTTTGTGATATATGGGATGACTATTCAAAGATTTGATTACAAAGTGTGAATAAACCGCGAATAGACACTATAGGCTACTTACTCCAGCATTATGACATCCAGCACACCTTTGTCCTAATCATTATACCACAAAATGCTAGATCTACCGCTGAAAGTCCTATGAGGCGAGTTGGTAAGAGAAAGACTACACCCTAGTTCAGTGTCTTTCGCGTAAAGGCGAGCAGACATTCGATGCGCGTGTCTAGGTCACCCTTAGTGTTCCTAAGCTTTACTTCTAAGCCTAGGACATGCAAATATATCTAGCCAGACGACACACTCATGATCCTATTATATAGTCTATTTGCTGTTAAGTCACAATTTTCATATCAAACCTTTCAAAAATCACCCCACATATGACGTGTTTGGTTGTTTCCTGTATATGCCAGGTATCACAGGCGTTTTATAATTGTGTCAACATAAAAGCACCTTATTTCTGATAAGATTGAAGTTTTACTTATGTTTTATATTTAAATTGTAATTTTTCATTTATAAGTAATATGAATGGATTATTATGAATGGTCATCATTATGAATCGAAATATGTTAAGTGTTTCTATGTACGCTTAGTTATAGTTTAACATTATAACGTTTCTTGGTGGTGACATAACGTTGTGTTGAGGCCGATGAGTAAGATAACTGTATTTTCTTTTGATTCCAAGTCTTGGCAAATTTTTTTTGTGTACAAGACAATTTCTAGCACATTATATCTTAAAAACGATGTATCTAAAGCTTTCTAAGATTATTTGAGAAATTAAGCCTTTTGGTGCTTTATTCTCAATTTTTGTTTCCAAATTATCGCTGCGGAATACCATGGGACGTTCTTAGGTCATTAATTAAAAAACGGCGTTTCTCTAGCAAGGGTTTTGCGTGTAAGTGTAGTATATTTTTATGATAATTGTACTACATAAATTTACTTTATAACTTGTTATTCGGAACGAGAATACTGTACCAAATATTTTATTTGTGGACATTTTTATACTAACAGAAAATTTTGCTAAGATTTCCACATGATACACGCTTATTTGTGACACACGTAATTTCAGTCTTTAGATTTTACATTTCTAATATTTAATAGTAACATTAAACCAAATATATGACAATTTTACATCCACTTATTATTTTCATTTGTGTGCACTGCTAAACTCATAATATTATGCACAATTTATTAAGAAATATAGACTGGTGAATAATACCGTGTAGGTGATTGGAATAAGTTTACTGCGATTAAATACGTAGCTTCAATGGCTACCCAGATTATGAATTATATTTTGATTCATGTAACAGATTGCGATTTTTCTCATTGTGATAATAACCTCTAAACAACAAAAAATTAGGTTTACAAGCACTCGTTTAGGAGTACAGAAATAACTGGTTGTTCAATAACTATGTTTCTCGCTAGATTCAAATGAATAAAAAACACTCCATGAAATTGTTGTGGCTCTAAGCAGCATGAACCTTGCCGGTTCATTTTTTCAAACACTGTCCTTTCATTTATTTATCTTAAATGTTTTGTTTTGAAGGAACAAATTTTTTGTTTAGTTAATTGGTTTGCGGGGATGACTGCTTCCTGCGTATTAACATAACATGTGTTTTCATCTAATAGCAGAACACTAAATACAGATATCATAGGTATTCCCACCAGCAACGTGGTTTGAACGCGCCATAGTGAGCTCGTTAACAGAGGTTGCACACTGCTACGAAATACAATCCTTTCACGTTTACTTCGCACTTTTCTGAAGCCCTGCATAATTTCTACTTCCAGGATATTCCTCCACCTAGTGCAAACTAAGCTTAACTATGTCTATAAATTTACTCCGAAGGACAACGCGCCTAATTAGTTCGTACTCATTTGTAATAATATTTTCTATGATAGCTATTTCTCACCAGGAGCTACCAACACACATATTTTCACTGTGTTTTATTCATACTTATTATAAATTTAATGTTATTACTTATAAATAGAATATAAGTAAATAGTCAATCAAACAAAAAATACTAGAATTTTATCTTAGCAGAGGAATAAAACGCTTGTGATACATGGCATAGTTAGTAAATAACTGTACACTCATATATAGGTGAATTTTCCAAAGGTTTGATTCAAAAAGTGTGAAGAAACTGTGAATAGGCTATAAACGAAAATACTGCAGCCATATTTCACAGTTTTTCCATCGACTTGCCATCAAAATTCAGGTTATAGACTTTTAAATCATAGACTAAATATGACGTACACACATGTTATTTGTCTTCGTACGTCCGTCACACTGACGGGCGCCGCTGTGTCACAGCGGGTAGAGTGATTGCCTCCTACCAAAGCGAACCTGGCTAGATTCCTGGTCGTGTCGTTAAGTATTTTTGCATGTTGGTCGGCGGGTTTTCTCGAGGGCCTTCAGTTTTTCCCCCCGTCCTTGCATTCCGGCGCTGCTCCACTCTCACCTCGCTTCACCCTCATCGGCTCTCAAGACTCCGATGTACCGAACCACCCAAACCTCTTCACTCCCCAACACTGGCTCATTTGTCGCCAATAGAACTGTTTTAATCACGTGGTCAGAAATTGTATTGTATTGTATGGGGCTTATTAACGTTGCCCACTGTTATGCCCGAAGGCTTATCAATGGAGAAATTACAAACTAACTTATGACCAAACTTAAACTAACACCCATGCCTTACCTGGGATTCGAACCCAGAACCTTTCGTACCCCAGACCGGCGCGCATCAACCGACTACGCAACGGGAGGTCAGCTGGCAACAAATTGATTAAGGTATTTGTTTACGTTTGGTTTTCCAAAGAAATTTAATCTTTTGTATAAAAAAATTAATTTGAGTATGTTGAGTATAATAAATTTGCATTTTAACTCAGTCAAAGCAAGTGTAACAACGTTTCAAAGCACTACTGTAATTACAGAAAATTTTTCCTAGTTTGTTTTGATATTGCTATTAGAAAAAAAATGCTGTTTAATGATGGGATACATAGAGTGGGTAATGGGCAGCTGGTACTCCCACTGTACACAATATTCCTCTTATACGCTTAAAGGGGCCCACCTTCTTAGAGCTATTTTCCACTTTTTGGGCCGATACGCGCGCAGGTGTGGTAGGGGCTGATAAGGGCTACACTGCAACGCGAATGAAGTGCACCATCGCCACTAAACGCAAGGCTCTGAACTGGCGTGCAGTGTTCTTGTGCTGCTTGTACCTATCGGACTTCAAGATGTGGTCCAATCGCTTTGATGGCGGAAACTCTGTTGGGAGGTTCCGTGCAAGACCCTTAAGATACAGCGCTTTGAAAAAAAAAAAACAGTTTCTTGCTATGTCGAAACACTCTGAAATTGTGTTTGTATCGTGCTGGACGTGTTGAAAGCACTCAACAGGCCTCGACTAAGGCGTGTGTTCTTTTCGTATGTCAGCACGCAGGACGCACGTTTGATGGTTTCATAGAACTTGTATTTCGAACACTCTCCAATGCAGTTCAAGCGTCGGGTATGTGGGCCTTTTCAAAACACCTACTTGACGGCGCATGTTTGGACAGTTCTGCGGAAATATCATGACTTTATCGATTCCTCGAGTTCATTAAACAAACGTGAGCACTACGAGAGAGCTTCTTATTCAGTTTCTTATTTCAGTTTCTTATTTGGCCTTCCAGGTCAGTCGTGCCTACGAGGCCGGGTTGTATTCTACAAATCATTACGGCTGTCTGTGACCGATTTGCAAGCGGCGTCCACCAAATCTAATCAAACCGCTTGACCGGTGGCAGCGAGGGCCTGAGTGATTTGGTTGCTGCCGGGTGTACTGGATATTTCTAAACTCTTTGCTCATACTGAAAATATATCGCGACGTACATGAACAGGAGATTGAAATATAAAATCCAAGTTAATGTATGCCGGAAAATAAAATCCCCTGTTGGTGCCAAATTATAATTAAAACAGGCAGACTTCCTCTGTTCGTGAATTTTTATTGTCATGTTTCATACAGTTATAACTGACCAGTGATATACATTATCTTCTTGTATACATTCGTATTGACATTAGTGCAAACCAAGCATTCTTGTACGTATTTTAAACTAAAAATGTAACACTACTGCTAGATAACTGTCGCTCACGTACGTTTACTGGAAATTTTTTATTTTATTTTGTTCACGGGTGCTGTGGTTTAGTTATAGAAGAGAGTTTAGAAATAGTATCTAAACGAGATTTGATAATTTATTTATTGTCCAGCGGGAGGGCGGAGGAATTAAATAAAATAATTTGCAGCTTTATTGTGCTGGATGAGAGAAATATCCGTACATTTTCAGAAAATAGGTGACGTTTTACGATGTGTGTGTCTGTTTGAAGGCTTTATGTGTTTCTTAGAGGTTTTAGTTGTTTCTTAAAGACTTTAGTTGTTTCTTCCTGTGGCTTGTTCATTTCACACGTTGGTGTGTTGGGAAACTCGTATAGTACCTCAAATTGATTTGACTCGGATTTTTAATTAATTTATGTGGGTAATGCATGTGATATATAAGGCATGTGAGTAATTTAAATGCCAAAGCTATATTATATAAAGTAGCGTTTTATGAAGGGGTAAATAACTTTACTGGAATGTCAACTGTAGGCTATATGAGGAATGTAGCTTTCTTTATAAGATTTTTGAGTAAATTCCTTGAAAAAGAGTGGGGTTAATAACGATAATAATTTATACTTACATTTTGTTAGATTTTATGAGCTGATTAAAAATTTACTTATGATCAAAACAATTGTGCTTCAACGTTGTTAAATATATTGTATAACAGCCCCAAATTATTTCATAAAATAATTTTATGGCAATCGCAGATTATGCAGTGGTTGCAGATCTTTGTTCAGTTACATTTATTATCCAAACACTCGCTCTTTCAATAAAATCATAATGCGGCTCCAAATCTCGGGGCCCAACTGCTTTAAAGAATATCTCTATTTACGATCAAGGCTTATTTTTGGTGACGAATCTNCTTATTTTTTGTGACGAATCAACAACAGAAAACTGGCGTTTGTTTACAATTAAATTGTAAAGAAAATTTGCACATGTCAAGGAATGCTTGTATTTACTTATATCAGACAATTAAGTTGTAAGTTTTGGACTCAATTATTGAATTAATATTTGCTAACTATCTACAATAATATAAACACGATGTCTGATACAAGAAAATCTAATTTCCTTTGCTTATTTATTTTTTCATTCAAGAGAATGCTTAGTTTAAAAGAGTGTGCGAGAAGTAACCATGAAAATTATCAAAAGAGAATTTATGTGTATTTATTTTCTTGAGAAATTGTTATGTATTTACGCTTGTTCTAAGAACTTAATGACAACATTAATAAACACACATTAAGAAAATATTGGAAGATTATTATAAGAGAGCTGTAAATTCACATAATCTGGCGTCAGATAATATTTTACAAACCTGTAAATTATGGAGCCGTTTGGCAATTGCTTACTGGCTACTGCTTCAGCGGCAGGCCAATGTCTTTAATGGCTGGGCTGCACACGATTCGTCTTCGCCGATGTGAAGCATTTAATCAAAAGCGCAGATTCAACTAGGGTGGGTACAGAATATTTACGTACACAGATGTGAAACGGCCATTTATACAACGACCTCCTGCAACTCACACTAGCGAAACGGCGTTACTGGCCGGCAACATAGCGCAACGCCGTTCGCCAATTGGCGCTTTGTAACAGCCTGGCCAATTGCGTGTCTTTTACAGCACAAAGTAGCCAATCAGACTCAAGGACCACTTTCAAACCAGCCGATTAGGGAATGAGTACGCCCACATTGCAGGAACCACCATGCCATTTTAATTCTGTGTTCTTTACTATTTTGTAACTAGGGAGTGTAGGAAAAAAAATACATTCCAAAGACAAAAGCATCTGAAACGTACTCGTGATTAAAACATATATATACATTATGTATTGGCGCAAATTTTGCAGGGCCGTGTATTGAATTATTTTTTTTAACAAGTAGCACTACCAAAAACAACGTTGATAAGATTCGAGGTTAGTACTCTATTTATGTATGAAAGTTATTTAAGATGTTTTTATATGTCCTCAAGCCTACTTTTAAATCAACTATATAACATTAAAGTTACTCAAGGTATTTTTTATATAAAAATGTGGGGTCTGTTGAAAGTTGAAATGTAAATGAAAGCATTCACCACTGGTGACCACGTGACTTTGACAGCTGTATCAGCGATTGGTAAGTCAATGTTAGGGACTTGCGTCGAAGGTGAAAATCCGCCTACCTAATCTTTGGTCTATGGAATTAACATTGCCTCGGACTGGATCACTTTATTCATGCGTCTATCGATTGAAACTGTGAAATTGTAAGGAACGTTCATATGTATCTGGTATATTAGTTCTGAAATTTATGTGCACAAAACAAAGAGAAAAATTAAATTTTTTAATTCAGTGCTCAAAAATGTAAACTTGGAACTTTTAAAACGATCTTAAAATGTGATAGGCTTACTACTTTACTCATCTCGTTGCTGCCAACTTCATAGGGAGAATGCCATTAAGAGTGTCCGTTAAAATATCTGCAGCTAGGAGAAGGTAGTATTTCAAAAATTAAATTTCAAAAGTTCTATTAACCTCGGACATCCTGTAAAGGAGTTGGTTCAGTGTTTATCTGGGATCAAGACGGAAAACCAATGAGGCCACCCCAGTCTACTTGTGCATCTAGAAGGAATCGAATCAACGACTTACCGTTACAATATGTCAGTGAAAACCAACGGCCTTATGAGCAAACGGCATGCTAAGCATGTACGTAACGCAAATCTTCTCTGAACGAAACTGTAAGCTGTGCTGCATCCAGGAGGAATGCTTTATCTAAACGCTCGTTATTACGTACAGAATTGGCAGGATGCCATCATCTATCATTTCATATAACGCCAATTAATTAAAGCCGTCTTCAAACTATTTATTAAGTTATTTGTGCAAATGCGTGTTCCATAGAAGTGAAACAATTGTTTGATTGCATATGTTATACGTCTGTGTCTTTTAGTAGCGTGGACAATATCTATTTTACCTCGCAGTCCTCAATATTTATGCACCGTAACTAATTAGTTTTACCCCAAAACTGATAGCACAGTAACCCGCAGTATTTTCTTGAAATACTTTACGTGTCTGATACGTCAGCAACACAGGCAAATAATTTTTTTAATATTTTTGAAATCTTGGTTGTTTTCAGGTGGATACTTGAAATTTTCCTATTTTCCGTATATTAACTGGGAATGATTTATGCAATATTATGTGTGAACAGGTAAGCATGAGTTAATTAAATTACAATTGCGTTCCACTTCATGACATAACCTAATGAAATAAATTAAGGGGTAATGTGCAGTTGTACACGTCTGGTGAAGGGACTTGTGCCCAGACCTATCCCTCCAGGTCTGACGCCTTGCCGCCGCACTGGTAAAATCTTTAATGAGCGAGTGTGTAGCGCGTCGTGCCTGGCCGAAGTTAAGGAATGAGGCACGGGGGCCTATTGATTGGAAGAAGAGGACTGCCTAGGCCGAGTGTGTCGGTAAGAGGGTGGAGGGGCAGACGGAGGGAGCCTGGAAGATGGAAGGAGGGGGGTGTGGAACACTGGAGAATTAGGAAGAAGGGGTAGTAGCAGCTTCGTGATGGCAAGGGAAGAAGAGTGCGAGAGAGAGCGAGGGTGTGTGAGGAAGACATGCAAGGGGGAGATGGGGGGTTGAAGACGAAGAGGGTGGCGGGAGCAGTGCCTGACCTCATAACGCTGACTTATCACAAACGAAAACAAAGAGGCCGTTATGGACGACCGCTCGCGTGCGCAAGAGAAGGGGCACAAGCGGTCGAGACGGGGGGACTGAAGTCTTGATCGTCGGTAGACGCAAGAGAATTCCTCTGGGCGTCCATCAGCCATGTGCCGAGTGAACTGGAACGTTCATCAAGGNCACAAGCGGTCGAGACGGGGGGACTGAAGTCTTGATCGTCGGTAGACGCAAGAGAATTCCTCTGGGCGTCCATCAGCCATGTGCCGAGTGAACTGGAACGTTCATCAAATAGGTTATGTGAAGTGCACCTGATGTGATTTTCGAACAACCTCCACCTTGTTTCCTGGTCGTGGTTTGGTGTGGCAGGGATGAGCTGTGGTACTATCGTCACTGACTAGTATGCTCCACCCTGATGCACCCTAACAACACGATGGCATTAACTGGTTCTTGGTGAACGTGAAAGATGCACACGAAGGAGACCCTTAATTTGGTATTCAACGCTTGCTTTGGTGATGACACAGTATCGATAGTAGTGCTGTTTCAAGCTGTGAGTCGTAAAGAGGGATCACCTATTCTGGTTAGTGACGTTAAGATCTTTAGAAATTAATTTACTTGGTGAATCAATTGCATTAAAAATCGGTGATATTGGTGTTTAACAATGGTGACTTAGATAGGCAAGAGTTTTTGTGAAATATAAGGTCTTATTTCATGGGAAAACACCATTACTTCAGAAAATGCTTTGCGACAAAAAAAATCATAAGTAATTTAAAAAATAGCAGATATACTGTACTGTTTTGTGGTACCAGCAACAAACATTCTGAAGTAAGAACAGTATAATATGTTTGTTTAATACCTCTATATTTTTTGCGGGAACAACTGAAAATTTTGCTTCAGTTGTAACGTTGAAGGAACAGTTTTCTGCTGTAGGAACTATACAGTCCAAGCACATTATTATGAACACCGGATAATCCCTTGTGAAGCACAGACATTAGCTAGAAGGTGTGAAAGTGATTCGATAAGAACATTCAAGGTAACTGAGAGAATCTGAACCCAAACACACTGGTGAATGGTCCGAGCAGGTGGATCCACATGGCAAATATGACGATTGAGGTGGTGCCAAAACGGATCGATTGGATTTACGCGTGGGGAATTATGGAGCCAGGAAATAATTCTAAATATTGGTCATGCTCCTCCAACTATTTCTGAGTAATACTGGCCGTATGGCACATCACATTGTCCTGCTAGAAAATTCCATCTGCCCCACGGAAGATAGTCAAAATTTATGCGTTCCCATCAACTCCAAAGGTATAAAAAGCCAAATAGGCTCAGAGTAACTTCCAGACGTATAGGTGGACCAAAGCAATGACAAGATAACATTTCCCAGGTCCTAATGCTGTCACCAACAGCTTGTATGTACAATGGATGCAGTGTGTTTGTCGTCGAAGGTTTCTCGCCTGACACACCTACGTTAATTTGACAGAGCAGAAAATGTGTTTCATGAAAGAAGGCCACCATTTGCCAAAAAGATGTCCAATTGTGTAACTTTCGTGCAAATTTAAGCAATTTTCGCTTATGATTCGTCATTAGCATTGAACAACCGTATGCTTTGAAGCCCCATACGTTACAGGTCTCGCTGTACTTTTGATTTAAATTCATGTCTGGTATCTCCCAGATTTGTTTGACTAGTGAGTTGCTCATCTGTAACTGACATTCTCCTATTGTATTAACGTCCCTTTTGCTCTGTATTTTCCTTGCCGTTTGTTAGAAATTGCGTCCTTTGTTCAGTAGTGGTGCATAAGCTGGAGAATTTCATATAGCATACCAAAATTACGATAATTATGTATTGATAAATGTCTCGTCAGGATGTTATCATGCTCACGAATTCAGATAAAGTTTTAAAGTTTCCTGGCTGTTAGATGGGATTTTTATGGATATCTGTATACATATCATTTGATTTAGTCCAAAAATTGTATGAACACAGATTGTAAAGAATTCCAATAATAAATATCAATTTTAATTTGTTAGTAACATTCATAGAATGTTCAAGTACAGCCAGCACATTTACGTTATTTGTACACGACAGTAGGGATTTTAGAGCCGTTTTAGCTAAATAACTCGTCATTACATATTTCTAGTCTCATTTCTGCTGTAATGTATTGGTACAACCGAATAACTTGAACCTGTTGTAATCTTCAAATACTACGTCACTTTTAAAAACCCAAAAGTTAATTATTCATTGGAAGTTTCCTCTTGCGATGAGCATAGAAAATTACTTTGAAGTACGCGTACTTTCTTAAATATGTAAAACTTACTTCCTGTGCTTGTAAAAGCTAAACCAGCTGCTCCAAAAGTCTCTGACGTCGCAAGCGCAGCAACTGGAACAAACGTTATTGACTGTATCGTTACAAATCTGCCAGCCTCCTTCATATGCTAAGTTAGAGGAAGTGCTGCGTTAAATTTGCCAACCTGAATAATGCATGAGACGAACGAATTTGGAACGGATTATGTGTGGTGTATGTTTACAAAATTACTCGCGGTTTTAAACTACAAGGTGCTCCAAATTAATGTACACGCCCTTTAACGGGAACAACAGCTAAACTATGGCATGACTGCTGTATTTGATGCTGTAAGGACAACTGTGAGTGGTAGAAATTTTAATAAGAGTTATAAATTGTCAAGATTTCTGCCATTAGCAAGACACCGTCTGCAACTCTGTAGAATGGAACGATAATAAGAAGCTTTGGTTTCCATGGGAGTGGATTTACAGGCTGCCACAGTTGCGTCTCTCATGGTATCAAGTGTCCGTGAATCTGTGGCGTATCTACACAATGTTCTTCAGTTCTCCACAGATACAACTCTAATGTATTTAAATATGGAGTATTGGGAGGATATTCAAGACTTCCCGTTGGGATACCCTCCTCCCAGCAAATGTTTCATCCATGAGCGACTGTAAATTTCGATGGTAATTTGGCGGTGCACCGTCCTGCTGGAAAAGAGTAGAGATGTTTGCGCGGCTCTTAACTTCGGGATCATGAGAGCTGATGAGAGTGAAGCGAGGTGAGTACAGATAAGCGCTGGCATGCAATGTTTGGGGGAAACGGGAGAGCCCCGAGAAAACGCGCCGACTAGCAGCATCACCTGGCATACACTCCCACATATGTAAATATGGAGTGACCCGGGAATCAAACTATGCTTGCCTTGATGGGAGTCGAGCTCTCTAGTCACTACATCACTGCAGCGCTCCCCCCTCCTTATCATACTGTGGGGGGGGGGATTTTCATCCTGGCAGAGTTGCTGAACAGCTGGCACAATGTTTTCCTGCAACGTGGTATGGTAACGTTAACCTGCCAGTGTTCCGTCAAAGAAGAATGACCTCGCAATTCTTCTGGAAAACGTGCTGCAGCACACTGCTCTACCAAAATGGCCAAGTACACACTGTTGTGGCTGCTGACAGATCCATTCAATTTAAAGGTTGCCTCATTGGACCAAAAATGCACTTAGTAACAGGTTCGTTGCTCACAACTCACTCACAAAATTCTACTCGTCTATNGGATCACCTATTCTGGTTAGTGACGTTAAGATCTTTAGAAATTAATTTACTTGGTGAATCAATTGCATTAAAAATCAGTGATATGGGTGTTTAACAATGGTGGCTTAGATAGGCAAGAGTTTTTGTGAAATATAAGGTCTTATTTCATGGGAAAACACCATTACTTCAGAAAATGCTTTGCGACAAAAAAAATCATAAGTAATTTAAAAAATAGCAGTTATACTGTACTGTTTTGTGGTGCCAGCAACAAACATTCTGAAGTAAGAACAGTATAATATGTTTGTTTAATACTTCTATATTTTTTGCGGGAACAACTGAAAATTTCGCTTCATTATTATGAACACCGGATAATCCCTTGTGAAGCACAGACATTAGCTAGAAGGTGTGAAAGTGATTCAATAAGAACCTTCAAGGGAACTGAGAGAATCTGAACCCAAACACACTGGTGAATGGTCCGAGCAGTTGGATCCAAATGGCAAATATGACGATTGAGGTGGTGCCAAAACGGATCGATTGGATTTACGTGTGGGGAATTATGGAGCCAGGAAATAATTCTAAATATTGGTCATGCTCCTCCAACTATTTCTGAGTAATACTGGCCGTATGGCACATCACATTGTTCTGCTAGAAAATTCCATCTGTCCCAGGGAAGATAGTCAATATGTATAAGTTCCCATCAACTTCAAAGGTATATAAATAGCCAAATCGGCTCAGAGTAACTTCCAGACGTATAAGTGGACCAAAGCAATGACAAGATAACATTTCCCAGGTCCTAATGCTACCGCCAACAGCTTGTATGTACAATGGATGCAGTGTGTTTGTCGTCGAAGTTTTCTCGCCTGACACACCAACGTCGTGCAAATTTAAGCAATTTTCGCTTATGATTCGTCGTTAGCATTGAACAACCGTATACTTTGAAGCCCCATACGTTACAGGTCTCGCTGTACTGTCGATTTATATTCATGTCTGGTATCTCCCAGATTTGTTTGGATAGTGAGTTGCTCATCTGTAACTGACATTCTCCTCTTGTATCAATGGCCCGTTTGCTCTTTATTTTCCACGCCGTTTGTTAGAAATGGCGTCATTTGTTCAGTAGTGGTGCATAAGCTGGAGAATTTCATATAGCATACCAAAATTACGATAATTATGTATTAATAAATGTCTCATCAGGATGTTATCATGCTCACGAATTCATATAAAGTTTTCAAGTTTCCTGGCTGTTACATGGGATTTTTATGCATATCTGTATACATAACATTTGATTTAGTCAAAAAAATTTATGAACACAGATTGTAAAGAATTCCAATAATAAATATAAATTTAAATTTGTTAGTAACATTCATAGAATGTTCAAGTACAGCCAGCACATTTATGTTATTTGTACACGAAAGTAGGGATTTTAGAGCCGTTTTAGCAAAATAACTCGTCATTACATATTTATAGTCACATTTCTGCTGTAATGTATTGGTACGACCGAATAACTTGAACATGTTGTAATCTTCAAATACTACGTCACTTATAAAAACCCAAAAGTTAATTATTCATTGGAGGTTTCCTCTTGCGATGAGTATAGAAAATTATTTTGAAGTACGCGTACTTTCTTAAATATGTAAAAGTTACTTCATGTGCTTGTAAAAGCTAAACCAGCTGCTCCAAGAGTATCTGACGTCCCAAGCGCAGCAACTGGAACAAACGTTATTGACTGTATCGTTACAAATCTGCCAGCCTCCTTCATATGCTAAGTTAGAGAAAGTGCTGCGTTAAATTTGCCAACCTGAATAATGCACGAGACGAACGAATTTGGAATGGATTATGTGTGGTGTATGTCTACAAAATTACGCGTGGTTTCAAACTACCAGGTGCTCCAAATTAAGGTACACGCCCTTTAACGAGAACAACAGAGAAACTATGGCATGACTGCTGTATTTGATGCTGTAAGTACAACTGTGAGTGGTACAAATTTTAATAAGAGTTATAAATTGTCAAGATTTCTGCCATTATCAGGACACCGTCTGCAACTCTGCAGAATGGAACGATAATTAGAAGCTTTGGTTTCCATGGGAGTGGAATTACAGGCTGCCGCAATCGCGTCTCTCATGGTATCCAGTGTCCGTGAATCTGTGGCGTATCTACGCAGTGTTCTTCAGAGTTTCCCACAGATAAAACTATAACGTATTTAAATATGGAGTAATGGTAGGTTATTCAAGACTTCCCGTCGGAATACCCTCCTCCCAACAAAGAACGACTATACATTTCGATGGTAATTTGGTGGTGCACCGTCCTGCTGGAAAAGAGTAGAGATGTTTGGGCGACTCTTAACATCGGGATCATGAGAGCTGATGAGAGTGAAGCGAGGTGAGTACAGATCAGCGCTGGTATGCAATGTTTGGGGGAAACGGGAGAGCCCCGAGAAAATCCGCCGACTAGCGGCATCGCCTGGCATACACTCCAACATATGTAAATATGGAGTGACTCCATCGGGAATGGAACCATGATTGACTTGATGGGAGTCGAGCTTTCTAGTCACTACATCACTGCAGCACTCCCCCCTCCTTCTGGGAGAAAACAAGGAATTGTCATCCGGGCAGAGTTGCTGAACAGCTGGCACAATGTTTTCCTTCAACATGGTATGGTAACGTTCACCTGCCAGTGTTCCGTCAAAGAAGAATGACCTCAAAATTCTTCTAGAAAACGTGCTGCAGCACACTGCTCTACCACAATGGCCAAATACACACTGTTGTGGCTGTTTACAGATCCATTCAATTTAAAGGTTGCCTCACTGGACCAAAAATTCACTTAGTAACATGTTCATTGCTCACAACTCACTCACAAAATTCTACTCGTCTATCTGGGTGGTCTTTATTCTTAGCATGAAGTAACGTGGAAGTGAAGGATCACCACTTAGCTTGCTTAAAAATATATAAGGAAACTTGATTAACTGCCACCTGACTTACGCGCAGCTTGCCGTATGGACTTGACTTCTCGGTATGGAAAGGGGGGGGGAGAGTGAACGTGTGTGACACAGCCCCTGCAATTCCTTCGTGCGTGGTCGTTCTCTTCCTGCCGAACCACTCATTTTTTGCATCACACACATTTCCGTTCCTTCCGAATTTGTCATTGTTATACGAGTATCAAATTGCTCCCACCATTGCCTCTGCACCTCAATCATGCATTCACATTCACCACTTCAATAGCTCTCAAAAGACAACCTTCTCGCCTCCGCTTTTTCCGCTTTTATTGTAGTGATGCTGCTTGTGGCTGCAAACTGAACTGACAGCAACAGAAAGGCTACATGTCCTCGCACACACCCAGTCTTTTCCTTTAAGTTTCATATGCACACCGTCCCATCCGATTGTCTGTGATAGTAACGTGCAGAGTGTGTAACCATTAATTTCAGAANAAGTTTCATATGCACACCGTCCCATCCGATTGTCTGTGATAGTAACGTGCAGAGTGTGTAACCATTAATTTCAGAATCCTGGGACATTAGGTTTTTATTTTTCTTATGATAGTCAAGCGCCATTTCGTAACTTATTTCCTCCAGCAAATTGTTGAGTTCAGTGATTCGGGCGGCTCTTAAAAACGAGGTATTGAGAGGCGATGAGGGTGAAATGTGGTGAGAATGGAACAACTCCGGAATGCAAGGGCGGGGGAAACGGGAAATCCCCGATAAAGCCCCCACTAACCAGCGCCATCGTCCGGCCCATCCTCCAGTAAAGGTCCTGTAACTACCACCAGCACAGTAACATTATATGTGGCACGCATCTCATTATTTAAAACGATCATATCCATCTTGAACAGCAAAGATTTCACTTCTAAGTCTACTTCAAACTAAGCAACACACCTGTAGACTCCTCGTTTGCACATAAACTTGCATCCATCGCTGGTTCTTCAAGCTGGTGGCCTGCACTGTCCATCGGGAGAACCATGCAGATCCGTACTTCAGTCGCGAGTTGCTNTCTGGTTCTTCAAGCTGGTGGCCTGCACTGTCCATCGGGAGAACCATGCAGATCCGTACTTCAGTCGCGAGTTGCTGATCACCCACGCGCTACCTGGTCTTGACACGCCAAATTTGAATTTGGTGCTTAGAAAGTTAAATATAGCTTCCTACTTGCTCGCTGGTCTTTCTGCTCTCTTCCGCCCTTCCGATTACGAACGGGTGCCCTGGAAATAATAGCGNCTTCCTACTTGCTCGCTGGTCTTTCTGCTCTCTTCCGCCCTTCCGATTACGAACGGGTGCCCTGGAAATAATAGCGATGAAGTTCACCATAATCCTACCATCCCCAGAGCCTCTTCTGGTAACGATCGCGTCAAGTGTCAAAAACCTTGCTCCGTCCTTATCATGGAAATACAAGGAATATAAAAGGCGCTATTTGCACACCATGAACTCTTTACTGTACTTAAGTATGCTTCTGTCAGATTACATTTTATTCTCATCTTCTAGAGTAGTTCCTTCCGGACGGCATAAGATGTTATTACGCGTAGCGGACATTCAAAAACAAGTCATGGTGAAGAGAGTAAGCGAGTGTTCCACTGCTTCATGTTGTTTGAAGACTGAAAGGATTTTAACAGATGACCACGTCATAAGGACGTCTTGAACTGCACTGAGGAAAGGGTTTTCCTGAATAAAACAAAATTTGTTTCGCCCAATCTAATTAATTGCTTTTATACATTTAATGAAATATTTATTTTAAACAAGTTATTTTTGTTGGAATTAATTGGTTGCCCCAAATTGTAAGATTTGGTTGGGTACAACTAATGATTTGTTTGACTCTGCGTGCATAAAAAAGTTTCTGATGTCATGAAAATGACATGAAAGCCCACCAAGATTCGAACCCAGATCGTTTGAGCCCAGTCACTACACCCTAGCAACCTCAACTAAAGAGACAAATGGTAAAATTCAAATGTTTTAAACTCATAAATTTTTAATACTGGACAACGAGAGTAANATGTTTTAAACTCATAAATTTTTAATACTGGACAACGAGAGTAAATAAATGTTTCAAGTTTCACAGCTTTACTTTTTGGTTTCATAATAAATTATTTTTATTAGCAGTTTTATACTATCAATAAGCATAAACACATGCACTAACAAACGCTGTTACTTTCCTAACTGTTTCGAAAGTTGCAAACGAGTACTGCAGCAGTTTTTTTTCGAACGAAAGCAATCAAGTGAGTCGCCAAGCAAATTATATACAGTTTTATCAACAAACTGTGTTGTTGGCAGTCTAATTTTCTTGACCCAACACAGACGTTTTGTTTATTGAAGAGTGAATTTTGTTAGATGAACAATAAAATTGCTTCGTTTTTCAAGTTTTTTTTACTCAACAGAAGATTTTTTGGGAAGTAACTAAGTTTCGATACATTAACAAATGTGTTATCGGCTGGAACAAACATTTATCTCAGTGTGGGAGACCGAGAGTGTTCTGCCTTGCGGCTGCATGGCTACTGAGGAGGTCGTAGGTTTGAGCCGTAATGGCCGCGCTGCAAGTGCATTCCCACAACAGGAGAATATTTTGTATTCCGCTTGACAAAGTGACGACTATCGTGGAGTTTTGAGTAGTTTTTTTTTTCTCAAATTTACAACAATGACTAATTCTGAGACTTCATCTCGGTGGATCAACCTTTATTCACACAATGCCACACAAAACAGTCTACCCATTGCTAAGTGCGTTCCTGAATCGAGTGGACATGATTTCCCAACAAGACTAGCCTTCAGAAATCCTACTCCTACAAATATTATAAATGCGAAAGTCTGTGTGTGTTTATGATTGTTACCACTTACCTCCATAACGGCTAAATGGCTTTTTGACGGAATTTAGTGTGTAGGTACTTTAGGTCCTGGAATAGGACATAGGATACTTTTTATCCCGGAAAATTGTACGGTTCCTGTGGAATGACAACAAAACCTATTTCTGCAATGGCTGGGAACGTGACAGAAATATTTTTTTTCCTCTGGTGTCAGAGTTTATCAGGTCGCCCAAGGACCTCTGGAATAGCTTAACTATGTCTTTAAATCGATAACAACCGGGACCGAATATTTAACGCGCTCTCCAAAGCCCGGAAGCGCTCAGATTTTATGCCACTTAAACGGTCACCCATCCAAATGTGTGCCTCTGGGAACGTTGCTTAACTTTGGTGATCGATTAAGATCCCTCAGTCAAGTGCAAAAAGTAGTACGTAGGTACAATTATTTCTAAAGCTACAATTTGCTTAAACTCACGTTTTGATTTTCATACATCGACGCTGGAAAGCGGAAATGTGGTAACTACGCGACAGTTGCACAGATACACTACAAAAACAATACCCTACTTCTTGAATATCGAGTAAAAAATATTTCCTTCCTTTTGGGTTGCCATAATCAGTTAAAAACCTAGGCCAACATAGTATAACTCTATAATTCTGTTTTCACATAAATTAATTGTCTTTTCCCAATTTATTATTAGTGTATCACTGTAAAACTGAATTGTGCCCAGGCAAAGCCAGGCAGGTTCGCTAGTTAAAAATATATTGGAGTCTTAAAACTTATGCCAGGTCTCAAGAGATACACAAAACGTAAGCGACTGTTTAATTGTTACGTTAGATTACAAGCAATTGAAATAACACACTGGCCACGAACAAACACACACACACTTTGCATAAATTTGGTGCAGTTCCTCATTATAAATATTCCTATTCGAAACAAGCAAATTAATTTAATGAACAGTAAGTAAAAAAAAAGTGTATAAATTGTATTATTTCAAGCTGTGAGGGTTGGGAATTTTTCAAAAGAGGGTGGTCATAGAGCCATGCAAGGGTGCGATGGTTTATTCAGGCCATTCCCGGTTGTTTACCCGTCTTCATTCCACCGCTGTCACAAATCTACCTCTTCTCAACAGATTCTGCTCTTACTTCCGCCGGCAACGACATATGTGTCTCTCGAGTAGGACGAACGATGCAATTTGGCGCGCCTACACCGGCACGTTAGGTTTTCGTTGATGCCTTTTTACAAGTCAGGTACGAGTCCTCGGAGTTAAGTAACGTATATCCAGAGTGGACACTGCCATGTTAACAAACGAAGAACTTAATAGTGGCGTTGGAGGCAAGCGACGTCGTAATAAAAATTTTGAATAATTACCGGTTGCCTACACCGTCAAGAAGCCGTTTTGTTTCTGGCATCATCCGCTAGATCGCGTAGCATTAGGGTGTATTATTTCCTCCATCGCCTTCTAGAAGCGTTGGTGTTCTGCTGTCACCATGTGAAGTACCACCTATGCTAGAAACATGATTACGTGAACTCAGAAAGTCCTGGGAGCGAAGGGATTCGAACCGGCCGCCTATTGACTGAGAGCACACGTCTAACCATACAATTTTTTTTTTTTTTTTTTTTAATTTTACTATATTGACAGCTCTATCAAACATGTGACAATGTTTGTAGACTTATCCACATGAAGTGTGGCTCAGACGGTCGTGCACAATCACACTCTCGTGCCTTACCCGGGACTTGAACGCAGAGTCCCCGCGCCGCGCAGTCAACTGCGCCACGGAGGTCAGCTACAGTCTCAGCTACGACGTTTTGTTAGGAAATAAAGTCCTCGCGCACGTTTATTTTATGGAAACACTTGCACGCCATCTTCCGCATAGAAATAAACATATTTTTTTTACATATCAGTGATATATACAGAATTGGTTATTTTTAGAGTCAAAACCTATTTAACATATTAAATTAATAAATTAAGACGTAAAAAAAAGTGCTGGACTTTTTCCAACCGCTTACCGCCATTGCCTACATCAAAACGTGTGTTATTAAAACTTGAAATTAATATTAGTTTATATTAGTAAACAATTTAATTGTATACTATCTAGTTGTGTCCCAATTAAAATATACACATAAAATCAATACTTCTCTTCGACAAACATTTTTGGTTTTTAAGTTATAGAAATGTTTTTGTTTTTAATGTTATGGGTGAATAATAAGCACCTTGACACCCTTTTTTTTCCCAAATTAATGGTCCCGTCGGTTTTATTCAGTGCCCACTCCCTGATGAGTACCTAATCTCCTACGATTTTCAGGGGCCGCGGTGGTGGAGCGGTTAGACTGCTTGCCTCCCACCATAGCGAACCGGGTTCAATCCGCGGCCGGGTCACTCCCAGATGTTCGCAATTGTGAACCGTGCCGGACGATGTCGCTGGTCGGCGGGTATTTCTCGGGGATCTGCCGTTTCCCTCACTCTTGCATTCCGGCGCTGCTCCATTCTCGCCTCATTTCACCCTCATCGGCTCTCATAACCTCGGTGTTAAGAGCCGCCGAAACCTCTCCTTCCCACTACACTAGCTTCGCTCCTTTTAACATACAACCACTTCACTCTTTAAACACGAGATTTAGCAGTTTCTGTAGGGAGATCGTAGGCCATTGTTAGAGATACAGTCGCCGAATAGGAGAAGTGAGTTAAAGGGTGGCCGGTTTCACCCCCTTCCTCCCTTCTTCGCTACATACTTTACAGTTAGCAAGAGCAAGGGCCTGTTGTTAGGATTGATTAGACAATAATTGCTCACGATTTAAATTTGTAATAAATGTTTATAATTCATTGTAAACAGCTTGCCTCATAAAAAAAATGAGAGAGGGGGCATGTGTTTGATAAGGTTAGAATGTACGTAGATGTGTTTACAGAAAGTGTGGAACCCATCCTCTTCCATCCTCTTTCTGGAAACAAGAATTCGGCGCCTCTGTGTTTGGAGTAATGCGCGGAATACGTAAAATCAATATGTGTCATCTTAAGGCTCCCGTCCACCTGGAGTAATTTTCCATTTTTTTAGGCTGTGAAGCGCGGGAGCGAAAAGGACGTCACTGTCACGTACATCAAGTGCGCCATCGCCTCTAAGTGCAAGGCTGCTGTAAACTGGCGTGCAGTATTCTCGTCGTGCTGTGTGTACCAACTGGACTTTTATATTTTATTTTTGGTGTAAATAGCAGTGTTCCATGCAGGGCCCTTAAGTAGTTTTGTACGTATCTGGCGTGTATGTATGTTGAGATACAGCNTTTGGTGTAAATAGCAGTGTTCCATGCAGGGCCCTTAAGTAGTTTTGTACGTATCTGGCGTGTATGTATGTTGAGATACAGCGCTTTGAAAGAGTCGTTCCTGACCATTTTGGAGTGTTCTGAAATTGCGTTTGTAATGTGTGTGACTTTTTAAAGCACTCAGAAGCACTCGTCTGAAGTGTGTGTTCTTTTCGTCGATCAGAACATAGGTCACACCTTTAATACTTACGTGGGAAAACGAGTATTTCTGACACACTGCAACGCAGTTTAAGAACCAGGCAGACGGGAGCCAATAGAATAGAGGTCTGCAGGAGTTGACGCCACACCAGGATTACGACATAGAGGTGACGGCCATGGAAGAGGACAAAGTGATCATCCCACTGAATGTGAGCAATAAAGACGCCATGTTGAGACGCACATTAACTACATTAACTGCCTCTACAGCGACTCGGTTGCAACACTGCAGTCGATAACGCTACTCAGCACATGACACCAGAGAGTTCACACATTTCAAAACCAACACGAATTGCTTCGTAATCTTATTCTGATCTTGGGGGGCCGCGGTAGTAGGTGGTTCGACTAATCGCCTCCCACCAAGGCGAACCGGGTTCGATTCCTGGCGGCGTCCCCCTCAGGATGTTCGCATTTAGAAATCGTGCCGAACGATGTCGCTGGTCGGCGGGTTTTCTCAGGGATCTCCCTTTTTCCTGCACTTGCATTCCGGCGCTGCTACATTTTCCCCTCGCTTCGCCCTCATCAGCTCTCAAGACCTCGATGTTAAGAGTACATGACCCCGAGATTTTGTTTCCCGCTTTCGAGGCTCAGCGATACGGTGATACGGGTGACAATAACACGCACGACCAGCGCCTCGTCGCCCCTACGCGCAAGGCATTGAACCTGCGTGTTACGCTAACCTGTGCAAATCATATCTGTAGCAGTGGGATTTTGTTACAAGCGATGAAAGCTTATAGATAAAACTACGGCAGTACAGTTTTTATTTTTCTCCCACTTATTAACGAAACTGAGCAGGAAAGGTTTAAAAATGTGATTTTGTACAATTTTCACGATTTTATTTCTCTTAGACCGGTATTCCAGAACATTTTTATATGGGTTTTGGTAGAGCTCAAGTCATACCTATGCCTTATCAGTATTCCAAATGGTTATAATGGCAGCTACGGCCTTAGTTAAGCCACGGTCGAAGCCTTAATCTCAGGGCTACGATTTTGGTGATTTATTTTTGGCACAAACGAAATCTGCATATGCGCAGAACGCATATCATTTTACCGGAGCCGGTAGCGTCATGAACATCCCTAAACAACATGACATGTCCAGACCGATATACATCACGATATAATTATTTATCTAATAATTAGGAAACCAGCACAATTTAGTTGTTTTGCAAATATGATTTAAACCCGGCAAGAATACTGTGTAATATGTACATGTTTTAAAAACTTTCATCATTAGAAACATCGCAAAACACTTAATAGGTGGACCAGTATATGTAACAGTTATTCAGCCTCAGCAAGAGTGCGTCGTGTTCGCGCATCTGATAGCGTGTCCATCTATACAAGACACGTCCCGGGTTCAATTCCCGGACACCGCGAATTTATTTAGGGTTGTAAAATAAACAAAAATTCTCATATTGTCACGCAAATTATGTTGAATAAAGTCAATTTATTTTAATAACTGTGCGAAGCATTACAATACCTAACGATGAATTGTTAACAGTATGATATAGCTGCGATTATTTGCCAATAGGGCCTTTTTTATTGGTAGTAAATTCATCTCTCATAATTTATTCAACAAAACCCAATATTCATATTCGAAAGGCATTTTANATTGGTAGTAAATTCATCTCTCATAATTTATTCAACAAAACCCAATATTCATATTCGAAAGGCATTTTACGTTTTTATATTTTTATTGTATTACCTTACAATGTGAAATGAAATAGAATAGCATGTATGTAAATATTCGGAGCCCGCTGCCACAACGGTAAAACCATATCCTCAGTGGCGGGACGAGTTAAGACTTTACGTTGGCACGACTGACGACAATGCTTGTTGATTGTTGACGCTGGCTGTAAGGTGTACCTTCCGCCCCGTGCGAAACTCAAAATTACTTTATAAATATATTATATGTTGTGTTTTAAACTATTCGCGTGNATTGGTAGTAAATTCATCTCTCATAATTTATTCAACAAAACCCAATATTCATATTCGAAAGGCATTTTACGTTTTTCTCTTTTTATTTTATTACCTTACAATGTGAAATAAAATATAATAGCATGTGTGTAAATATTCGGAGCCCGCTGCCACAACGGTAAAACCATATCCTCAGTGGCGGGACGAGTTAGGACGTTACGTTGGGACTACTGACGACATGGCTTGTTGATTGTTGACGCTGGCTGTAAGGAGTACCTTCCGCCCCGTGCGAAACTCAAAATTACTTTATAAATATATTATATGTTGTGTTTTAAACCATTCGTGTGAGTTACAATGTTGTGCTCTGATGTTTCGACGTTTCAGCGGAGGCTTATATTAGTTCAGCGTGTGTCGTGTAGATTGCGAAAGTCATGTGATGTGCGTGCGTATGAAATGGCGTTGATCCATGGAGTAGCCTGTGGTTTCAAACGTGACAGCGAAAACTGCAGTAATGACGTTTACATCCGCGAACAGCTGTTTCGACTGTAGTGATTTTTTAAAAGTCGCGTATGTGTGTGTATATCACAAATTTTTAACGTTTCCCTGCAGGTTTGAAACACTATGAATTACTTTGCCTTGACGTATCTGTGATTTTAACATTTGCCACGGCTTAACAATTTGCAAGACTGCTGCATTCCAGCCAGTAAAACTCATGAAATAATGTTACAATAAAACTGACGTATGGAGTACAAATTGTTTGAAATGTGTATTTCTGGGAACATTTAATACTGCACATATATCAGCACAAAATTTTTCGTGAAAAACAGGGGCGGGTAACAAATTTTTATTAACAGGACCTAAAATAAGGTTATATATTCAGTTCCCATTCTACATACAGCACAAATGAAAGACTGCATTATTGTTCAGTATATTCACATTAAAGTGCTATTATATGCCTTGACTCCTGCGTCAACAATACAATTGTATAAGATACAGATCTGATTTGCAGGATCGCAAAATACCGTAGATTTACTTATAAGTATAAACATATTAATATAAAGTTACAATTTTGCTGTTAAAGCGAGTGTGCACCATTTAAAATTTACTTATATAATTTCCACATTGCAAACACGAAACATACCACATTATGTTCCATAAATTGCCACGCAATAAAGAACGAAATAATAGATCACGACAGACAATAATAATAGTTATTAGTTTTTATTACTCTATGCACAGTTATTTAAAGTACACATAGGTTACTCTAGTCTGTAATAACTGCCAGCGCTACAGATAACGTAATAAATAAACCCCGCAGGTATTTATTTTTGCAAAAGCTATTGTAAATAAACACTTCTGTGTCGCTTTCATTTGTTTATAGCCTTGCACGAGGCGGCGAAAAATAAACTGCGGCACATCGGATACCATATCAGGACATATATAAAACACGTTCAGAACTAAGTTCCGCGAGTTAATGATTAGTCTCTGCTTTTCAATCGCCCGAGATGGTAGCACATATGTAATGCCAAACTGAACTTTCTGGAATACCAGCCTAATAGTAAACTTAATATTATAAAATCAAATCTGTACGGGCTGAGATATTTGTTTTCGATCTTTTCTCTCAAAAATGTGTGCTCCTAGGACATGTATTGGCTGAGATACGGATGAACTCGCAAACAACAAATGTACAGAAAATATGTCGGGACTACTAACTCTTAAATCCCGCCCAAATCTCTTCTCTCACTTTAGTCGCGCATTTTGGACTTGGCGACGAATAATTGAGTCACTCAAACACTCCTGCGTTTATTGATATTTCGTTAAAAACTTCGTGGTCAAAACTTACGAGGCCTAAGTAGCATATGCAACTAGCATTTTTTTCAATTTTTCGCAACCAACAGAAACCAAATTTGTACGTTATATCAGCAGGCATCCTTTCCTTTGGAGAATACNCCCTTGACAATATTTGTCGCTGGTTTTGGAGAATACGCTGTAGAGATTTTCGTCTTCTGCGAATGTCCCACATCCTTGACTCACCATTCGCCTATACAGCAGTCAAAGTCACAGAGTCGTGTTTGTTTACATCTGAATTTTAAAACATACCCGATTTTTTATATGATATATGTCCAACATGAACATAATAAAACTGCGCTTGACGTACGTCATACATTTGTGTGATATCTGAGAGGGCTGGCTATCACACCGCCAGGAATTGGCAGCATTGTCTGTCATTTCACTATCTATAGCATGGAATACTTAATGTGTAGGGTAAAATTATATACATCTATTCTGACACTCTACTGGAATGGGGATAATGAATGTAAAGGTATATTAAAATTACATTCCAAAATGCCGCAGATCGAATTTGAACTACGCATTAATGATGAGGTATGCCAGTTAACATCTTCTGCGCATTTAGCCAACATTAACTCAGTCATCATCAATACAGTGGGCAAAATCAAATTTTCAACAGTAATTAACATGTTCGTTAATATTTAGGGTTTTGACCAACACCCTATTGGACTAAAAATGTTTGACTAACTTGAATACAATTTTTTCTCATTTAGACTGGATCAGAGGAAGTGTCAAAATGCTTGAAAGTACTTACTTACATAAGCAGTGTTATATCCTCGAATCCTAGCAAAGTTTGTTTTTATAGCTTTATGTGAGGTAGAGTGATCACGCTAGATGCGCAAAACTATTCTACGTGTCCCAACATTGAAATGTTTTTCTGTTTCATTAACGACGTGACTAGTATTTGAGGTTAAAACCTTTTTTAGTAAAAAAAAAAGTATTTTGAGAAGTTTATAACTTCCTCTCACCAATTTGTAATGCAGTTTGATAAAATNTTTTTTAGTAAAAAAAAAAGTATTTTGAGAAGTTTATAACTTCCTCTCACCAATTTGTAATGCAGTTTGATAAAATTCAAATATGTAAATGTATTTATTTTTTTCATTTGAAATGACTTGTCTTGTAAAAATTTAGATACAAACAAACACGTTCGCCGGTGTTGACCATGTGACTTTGACATCTGTATTGGCGTGAGGTAGGTCAATGTCGGGCACATGCGCAGAAGACGACATACCGGTCTGCCTCATCTTTACTCTGTGGTTTGCGCCAGAGGCATCCCGCGGGTGATACAGGTCTGCCAACAGCACGGGCATGCACGTTTGGCATTAACGATCAGCTGGTTGGAGAGGGGTTGGTAGAGGTGTCACATCTTAATTCTATACTCGCGACGCTCGGGTAAAACCACTTAGCGCGAAACAACTATGCGATTCCTAGGAACCAACACATTGTAGCCGAGTAATTGAAACACCGCGTTCTTATCACCGCTCGCAGCGGGGACGGAGAAATTGTGGGCGACTAAGGGGGCAGGACAAAAAGGTGGAAGTTGCTGGGAAGTGATGGGGGGAGGGGGGGTATGAATCCTCGAAAAGAGCCCCTGTGTGTCTAAGAGGAAGCCTAAAGGAGGGAAGGACCCGTCCCTCGCGTTAAGCCCCCTCCCCCTTATAATTCCATTCCCGACAGAAATATTCAAATTACATATAAAAACACGACAGAAAATTAAACTCCCGACTCTCCTTTTGTTTCCTGATAAGAAAGTTTCCTCGCAGTCGCGTGCGGGTGTTTTCGTAGGCGAGCGATTTCTCTCTTTGCGCGCGCTTTCTGGGAAGTGGAGAAGGGGGAGGGGGAAAACGCACTGGCAGAAGTCTCGAAAAAAAAAAATAGGGATAACGAGGGTGTAGGGAGTAGCAAGCGGTGAATATGAGGGGGCTTGTAAAATTGACTGTGTAGCCTCGTCTCCACGAATGAGTAACCGTTGCAGAAATGTAAAATAAAAATATACCCTTGACGTAAACTTAACAGCACATGAGATAATGTCAATTGGTGTCTTATGAAGGCTAAATAGTAATGCTAGAAGGGATAAAATAAGCTGGTCGTGGTAGAACCCTGCTTTATATCAATTTGCATGCACATTGCGTATTCTTCAAACATATTATGTAAAATAAGCATTCCTATGAACATCATCACTTTGGCCGTGCGCCGGATAAGTGAAATTGTGAAATTATTAGAAAAGTAAATATTATACATATGAGTTATTTCATACACTTACANGTGCGCCGGATAAGTGAAATTGTGAAATTATTAGAAAAGTAAATATTATACATATGAGTTATTTCATACACTTACATGTACCTAAAAACCCGAAAGCAAAATAAATAATTTCAGTTTTCACAAATGTTTACTTAACACTTACATTCCTGAGCTGCTCCATACTCACCTCACTTCACCCTCATCGGTTCTCAAGTCCTCGATGTTAAGAGCCGTCCAAATCTCTTCACTCACTCACTCACATCTGTATACCTAAGTACTGCGAGGTGAGGCTCTGAGAACGAGCCGTGTGGGTGAAAAGGCTACTGCATGTNCTCACATCTGTATACCTAAGTACTGCGAGGTGAGGCTCTGAGAACGAGCCGTGTGGGTGAAAAGGCTACTGCATGTCGCGAAACTTTTCCCATTGCCTTGGCTGCTGGAAGGCGAGTTAGTTACCAGGCGCTGATTAGGCGTACGACGTCCCGATATGTTGCTGGTAAGTGATGCCGTTCCGATGGCTGGTGTGTGCCGCTGGAGTTCGCCCGTATACA
Source organism: Clitarchus hookeri (assembly GCA_002778355.1). Taxonomy (NCBI): domain Eukaryota; kingdom Metazoa; phylum Arthropoda; class Insecta; order Phasmatodea; family Phasmatidae; genus Clitarchus; species Clitarchus hookeri. Next base: position 30,262 of record NQII01001923.1, on the reverse strand, counting down.
CAGTTATTTTGCATCTGTATTCTTAAGTATTCCATGCTATAGATAGTGAAATGACAGACAATGCTGCCAATTCCTGGCGGTGTAATAGCCAGCCCTCTCAGTTATCACACAAATGTGTGACGTACGTCAAGCGCAGTTTTATTATGTTCATGTTGGACATATATCATATAAAAAATCGGGTACGTTTTAAAATTCAGATGTAAACAAACACGACTCTGTGACTTTGACTGCTGTATAGGCGAATGGTGAGTCAAGGATGTGGGACATTCGCAGAAGACGAAAATCTCTACAGCGTGTTCTCAAAAACCAGCGACAAATATTGTCAAGTGGTTCCTCTTCAAAATTTAGAGGAAAAGTATATATATATATACAGTATGGTCCGCCGAACGTGTACACCCTCTTAATTTTCGGAACCGTTGCAGATCACGAAATGCTGTTTTCGATAAATGAAATTACGTACAGGGGCAAGTAATTTGCCGCAAAGTGACTATTCGTAACACCGGTATGGACAGAAATAATTAAACCACATGTGATATTTCCCCTGGAAACATACATTTATTTCAACCGGCATCTGAAAATACGTGCAAAGATGAATTCAGTGGCATATTATATGCATTGGAACGTTTAACAGAAACGCCAAAAAGTAATGTTCAAATACGATTCAGATAAGTAGGCCAGTAGCATGGATGAGTGAAAGCAACCAACACGCGCCGTAACTCATCCTTACGAGACCGCTTCTTTATAGCAGCCTTATATAGGTGGAGATGAGTGACAGGTTTATTGCGAATCTAACGGGACAAGAATTTACTTAGACCTGTGAAAGTGCTTGCAGTGCACCAGTAAATAAATATACACATCTACAGAAAATACTGTAAATTTAAGTAAGTAAAAGGTTTTGTAAAAAAAAAAAATTAATTGTCGGTATGCCGATGTACCCATTCGCATAGGAGGCGATAGCGACACTTTACTACCGTGTGTGTACGTGCATGGTAGCGCACTTACTGGTACACTTCACATACTTTCAGAAGTCTAAGTGCATTTGGTCCCGTGTTATTCGCTGTCGCTAATCTCCACCTTGCTGTGCATGTACCATCCTTAGGAAGCGAGCTGGGATAAATATAATGTGTTTATATATATATATATATATCTTCTGTATGCGGTTGAGAAATCACTTGACGGAAACGGTCAGTGATTTTGTGAACAGACTCTGTAGCTCAACGGGTGAATCTTATCCTTGCAGTCGTGCCAAGCGATTCGTTACCTATTCTAAAGCAGTGTCTGTGTTGCGAATATGGTGTTCGCATATGTAATTCCTCGTTGCAAAGCGGTACGTCACTGGATACGTGTTCGAAAGGTCACTGTTTCGATTCCCGATCTGGCCATCATCTTTTCGGTTTTGTATGGTTTCACGAATTCACTCATAGCAAATGGCTGGGATGATTCCTTTAAAAAAAAAGTAGCCTAAAGATTACCGAGACCAATTATCGTCTGCAGCAAATGCCCCCGTTGTTGACTAAGCTCTCGCCAGTACTACTGCCAAAGTTACATGAAGAACTTGTTTGTATGCATTCGAATTTTTAAAAGATTAGTAGAATGCATTGACCAAATTGAGTACGATCAGTATTCTATTCACGCTCACTTCCAACTATTCTGAAGCTCTGATTAAGTTCTACTTGCAGGCCTATCTTCCGATTCATGCAAAGAAAGTTTAACCAAGTCTATAAAATTGCTCAAAAGGTCCAACGCACCTCATTTCTGCGCACTCAGTTGAATAGTATTTTGCATGAGACATTGCCAACACACCTATATTCTCTTAGTGTTTATTCGTATTATTTATAAACGAAAAAGTATAATTTGTAGATAAAATATATGAAAAATTACAATTCAAAGGAATATCGGTTACGTTTATCTTGAGAGAATTATAAAACGCTTTTACAAAATATTTAGGAAACGAGAAACACGTTATACATGGGTTAATTATGGAAGATTTGATCAAAAAAGAGACAAGTAACCGCGAAAAGACTATAGTAGCCTTAAAACTAGGTTGGAGGATGTGTATATGTATATACATATCAAACACTGATTTCCATAAAGTGTTTTGTTGCTTCAAATAGTGCCCACGTCATTTTTGATAGTGCTGTTGGCAGAATAGCAGTCCAATTTTGGAGCACAAACAGTTGCTACTGCGCAGCTACGTTACAAATAAGACTGTAGGGGTTTTCTTTAAGGCACATTGAGCCACGGTAGTGTAGTGGTCAGGTAACAGGCCTACCACCAAGGCGAACAGGGTTCTATTCCCGGCGGGGCCAATACCGGGTGCGGGTATCGTGCCAGACAATGCCGCTTGTCAGCGGGTTTTCTAGGGGATCTCCCGTTTCCCCCCACCCATACATTCCGGCGTTGCTCCATACTCACCTTACTTCACCCTATTCGTTTCTCAAGACCTCGATTTTAAGAGCGGCAGAGATCTCTGCACTTCTGTGTCACGTTATTGTTTGTCTAAGGGAATTATTCTGTCTCGAAAGACCTCACTGTTGACAACAAGTTAATCCCGAACTACTTTACATGATATCTCACCTTGAAGTCACAGAGTACTTATTTATACAGAAGTGAAACAGCCCTTATACAGCGATTTCCAACCACACGTGCCACCAAAATGGCGTCAATATTAAGCAACAAGTCAGAACGCCATTCGCCGATCAGCGTCTGGTATATTGGTTGCGAGGACGCCACCCAGCCAATTGGGAATCTTCGCAGCACGCAGTAAGCAATCCTACTCAAGGCCCCTTTTCCAGAAACTCGCGCAGCCAATCAGTGAGAGGGTACGTCCGCAATAAAGGAACAACCACACCATTTCGTCACTGTGTACTTATTTACCCAGTTGTGATGTATAATAGTCCATTCTAGGTTACTTCCAACTATTCCGATGCCCTGCAGAAGTTTTTCATCCAGGATATTCCTCCGCCTCGTGCAAAAAAAGCTTACCGAAGTATAGAAAATTATGCCAAAGGAAAAACGGTCCGTGTTCATGCGCACTCAGTCTAATCACATTTTACATAAGAACTATTTCTGACTCGGCATTAACAGCACACCTGTTTTCTCTCAGGTTCTATGCATATTAATTATAAATGGTATGTTATATACATAATATAAGTTAAAAAATAACAATTTTAACAAAAATTTACGTTTTTATATAAACAAATATATAATAAGCTTTGTATGGATGATGTAGTTAGGAAACCACCAAGCAAGCTATGTATGGAGTAATCTTTCAAAGATCTAATTTAAAACGTGTGAAAAAACTGAAAATATTCTATACTGAGTACATGACAATGACCCTTTTTCACGGCACAGTAGATCCAATATGCTACTCTTAAAATATTAGGTTAATCAGGCGCCTCCATCGAAATAAGCTATTTAGGAGAAGTAAGGTAAGTATTTCACGGTTATGTAAGTTAAGGATATTTTCCGCAAAATGAGTAAAATACCTTGAAATATACTCTTCTTGTTTGTGAAGTGCGATAGTAAATACAAAAAACGTCGACGTAATCAATTTTTGTGTATGTGTATATATATATTTATTGGATGATGCACAGGAAGTGAATTTAGCGATGTACCATATACACAGTATAAAACAGCTTTCAATAAAGANTAGTGTATGTGTGTATATATATATATATATATATATTTATTTATTGGATGATGCACAGGAAGTGAATTTAGCGATGTACCATATACACAGTATAAAACAGCTTTCAATAAAGAAGGTATCTTACGTGTAGGAGACAGCTTTCGTTTTTGAGACTACGCCTATTCTTCAGTCTCATTAACTGCTGTTCCTAATAACTTCAAAAACAAGCAAGTTTTATCGGTTTTCACATATGGCACTTTTTTTTCTAGCATATAGGCATATGTGGTCCCAAACAAAATTAATCGTTTGGTGTGAATTCATCAGTGACGAGAAGATGCTGGTCACCGGGAAATTAACTATTTTATATTTTTATTAAATACTGTTCAACTTTGTAGACATTACTTACCTATACTACTTACGTGTTAGAGGTCGTAGTTTTCACTCAGTGGCCTTTAAAAATTACAATATTAGTGTTTTGGTGACGTACAAAGAATAATAATTTTGTCACAAAACTGAGACAATCCACACTGAAATTAGATACCATTAGTAAATTCAAGAAATTGCATTAAATAAGAAAATTCTGTCATTCTCTTTATTTGTAGCAGTTTATGATTTTCTTGTTAAATAAGTTTTGCTAAGCATACGTCAAATTATCTGTAAATGGTTTCATTTATTTTACTTTTACGTCCTAGAAACACTAAAATTGTGATCGTGACATACCATAACGTAAAAACTATGCGGTCTTAATAATTTTTTCATTGCAGAAAGAGTATTTATAAGTAATGTCTACAAGTTGAATGGTGTTTCGTACAAGTATAAAATAATGACTTTTGTTTGCAGCAGTACCTTTAAGCAATGTGCATAAAATTGGGATTCTGGAGCAAAGTTTTTTTTATATATATATATGANAATTTATGATTTTCTTGTTAAATAAGTTTTGCTAAGCATACGTCAAATTATCTCTAAATGGTTTCATTTATTTTACTTTTACGTCCTAGAAACACTAAAATTGTGATCGTGACATACCATAACCTAAAAACTATGCGGTCTTAATAATTTTTTCATTGCAGAAAGAGTATTTATAAGTAGTGTCTACAAGTTGAATGGTGTTTCGTACAAGTATAAAATAATGACTTTTGTTTGCAGCAGTACCTTTAAGCAATGNATGTCTACAAGTTGAATGGTGTTTCGTACAAGTATAAAATAATGACTTTTGTTTGCAGCAGTACCTTTAAGCAATGTGCATAAAATTGGGATTCTGGAGCAAAGTTTTTTTTATATATATATATGAAAACATTAAAGTTCATGTTTTAATTTCAGATTTACGTAAAAACACTAGAATAACATTTTCATTTCTACTGCTTTGTCCTCTAGAAAAAAACGCGCTTCAAGCGCAAACCCGTGTTACGAGTGTTGCGAAAAGAATACGCTTCAGCTATGGTGCGAGTCGTTCGAGGCTTTCTTCCTCGGCAATTATTAGCTCTTGAAACCGCCATAAAACTCACATTGTGAAGGACGCTGTGAATGATTTATAACTCACGTTATTCTAGACTAGGCTGAAGAAATTCGAGACCTACTGGCTGCTTTCGTTAAGGCGTTAGCGTCGGATTGCAAGGCTGTAAGTTCAAGGCAAAATATNTCAAAATCATCGATCATTTCTTTCATGTCACTGTAGACGTCTGATGTTTTTATACAATATATGTATGAGTCAGTATCATAATAGCAGAGTTCAATATTATCCCCATACTTCGGTTTTATCACATTATAGTTAAAATCGTACGTTAAGGTCTTTGGCAAGTCAAGTATGCTCATTCCAACATAAATCGACTTGTTAAAGCACAGCTTTGTTTTATTTATGTGAACTGCGACCAAAAAGTTAGTAAATATTGTTATATCTTTAGAATTTGGTTTAGCCACTAATTTATCCATTTTCATGGCGCTTTTGCACAACCGTATATCCACTCTGTTTCTAATGTTCTGCATTTTTTTACCAAATAGAGAGTTGTTCATTACTTTATAGAAGTCTTTTTAATGTGTTTACATCAATATAGGACTTTAGCCAGTCTGATTGGTCAAACTCCAGAACTCTATGGATCTGCTTCAACTTCATTACGAGGGACAGATATTGCTTAAGATTTACGTAGTGCAGTACATAACTTTCTTTGCCATATAGGGTAGTTAATAATTTGGGAATTTTCGAGTCATCGGATACTCTATTCTCTGGAGTCAGTGGTAGATCTTTGTGGAGGTCGTGTAGTTCATGTGGATACTCCAAATCAACTTCCAATATATAGCATTTTTTGGCATCATCTCGTATTTTTGTTACATCTATATTTATATTTCTCCACTTAAACCCAGCGTAGTGTAAATATTGACTCCTAGCCCGTTCATAGAAGTTATTGGCGTCCAGGTATGCCAGATAAGAGTCTTGAACTTTGGCAACATAATTGTTCATGCATTTATTATTTGCTTTGGTATACCTCTTGCAACATAGTGATATTCCACCACGAATATATTTTTCAATCATCAAAATAATTTCTTAATCCGTTAGTAGTTCTAGTTCTGTTTTGGTTGGTTTGAGCATAGCATCCCACACTAATACTTGTGCTGCGAAATACCATGCAGGATCCAGTTTACATGTCTTGAGACATACATCTCTAAAATTTTCTATAATATTACTCAATATCAATACATCAGTTATGTTATACAATTGTGTATACTCCCCTAACGATTTAATGTTGGAAGTTTTCCACACCTTTATTGCTAACTCGTAGTCTTCATGTGTAATATCACATTTGTTGAGTTTGTTGTAAAATGTATCCTTATTACGTAGTGATGTCTCACAAAATTTTTAAACGCTATCCATGTAGTCATAGGGGTAAACACCTTTCCTTATAACTAGGTCTAGAAGTTCATTGGAAAAATGCTTACTCATTTCCCGGAATTGGTTTTTGGACAGATTGCTAGAGAGCTTGTCGATGCTGCTAGCCATACATTTAAATGAGTCATTCAATCATAGATTTACGCCCTCACATACATGTTTAGTGAAAGAAATATATTTTTCCTCATTGTTGGGAATTAGGTCGAGTTTATTTTCATCGATGCCAAGCTCCTTTACAAATAAATGTGTGTCATATCCAAATAAATTGTGTATAAACACATGAACAAAACATGGATTTATATAGGATAAGTTACAATATATGTGGTCGGCTCCTCTAAATTTACCTGTAAGGTGATCATGATTTCTCACAGTGTCTCCATCCAAAGTCTTTTCACATATATGACAATGGGTGGCTGTATCATAACCAATTTGTTCTTCCTTGGTCAAGGAAATCATTGGTTTTTAATTTTTGTAGACATCCCCTTTTGCCTTTGCTTCCTCCATTAGCATCTTGACGAATACCCTAGATGCATCAGGCCCTTCATAATTTACTAACGCCCTATAGTCTCCATGTGCATATTTTATATAGTAACAGAAGCTGATAGACTCGTGTTTTTGACACGGCTTCGTGTAGGAGTCGTCGGGACTTGGTTGGCAAGTTTCGATTTTTGTTAACAAACATTCAAAATCGGCATATATCACAAAAGGAACTCTCAAAGAATGATTTTTGTTTTTGAATATTAGTATGTCATTTCCTTTATGTGGAAATTCAACTTTAACTCCATCATGATCTTGACAGTCTTCTTCGTAAGCATTTAGCTTGCTTTCTGAGTATAAGTGTTGCAAGCATCTATCACACATATATATATATATATATTATGGCTATTATTTTCCACATGTGACGCAATAAGTCTCGAAAGACTTTTTATCCAGCAGTAGTGGTCATTCTCTCCATATTTGATGTAGGGGAGGTTAATATGCTTATCCTTTTTATTTTTTGTTATTTTTAATGGATAGATTATATATTCCTTATTGAACTTGTTTTCTTTTCCTTCACGTGCATATACATTAATTGATAGTCCACTTCTTTCCTCAAAATTCGGTATGCTATCCAATTTCATAGGAAATTCCAGACCCTTAAGTGCTCTGTCAAACTCATGTTCATGATCCAAAGACTTGTGCAGTCGTTGGGGATTCGTTTGTGCTGGATGTAGTGCACTCAGAATAGACCACAAAAAGCATTTTTGATCATTGTTCTTAACATTAATTACTGTTTGTTTGACCTTAATTTTTTTCTGGAAGATCAAAAAAAGAGCTACCCTTAAGTGAAACATATTTATTTATTCGCACCTCTAGATTGAACATTCTATTGAGCACCCACTGAGAGCCCTTTGCTTCAAATGCGCCCATCTCAGCTATGATTTTCAATATACCATCGGTATAATATTTTTTCTACATTAGTTGATTTCATTATAATTTCGTTCTTGGTTTTAAAATAGCCTTCTAAATATTCGGTATTGTCACCAATTCCTCCTTTATGCTCAGCGAAACACTTAATGTTCACTTTGAGGTCCATTGATATTAAATGTTTATTAATTATGCTGGTGACAGCTCCTTTTATATAGTTTAGGAAATGATTTAGGTATTTGTATGCATTCACATTCTTTACAGAATACGTCTTTATACTACTATGAAAGCTTTTTCAATTTCTTCTACACTGAAATTGAGTGTGTATTTGTGTACTTTTTATGTGACTTTTTATGAGAAATGGTTTGTAATAGTAGTTACAAGCCTCACAACGAACTTGCTTATCTCTTGGTAACTTCTTTTTTGGTATTAGACTTTACGGTATTTAAAAAATTTGCCATGCATTTGTAGGTTCTTGCAATGGTGCAATACCTTTGTGCAATCTACTTCTGAGATGACTTCTTACTAGAGACGGTTTGTAATAGTGGTTACAAGTTCCACACTTGACAAATGGTTACTGAAGTTTCTTCTTCTTTCTTTTCATATAAATATCATGCTTAAATTTATATTCATTCCAAATATTACCAGTTGCATTAGCCTTTTTTATTGCCATTGTCGTCATCGTATGATGAGATATCAGTTGAGTTTTGTTTGTACTCATTTATTAAACACTTATTTTTTTTTTTTTCCCACAAGAACATTCAAATTCAAAAAGTGTCGCAGCGCCTTTTCGAAGTCAGAGCGTTAGTTGTGTTTTAATGGTTTTACAATCATTAAAACTTATGAGTACAAATGAAAATCAACTGATATACACGAAGACGGGTATTTACTCTTTACCAACAGAATAGAATGACTTTGTTTGTCTCCACATTTTTCCATTCCACTATAAACAAAACTTATACATCCACGATCAACGCCACTTTACACTTTTTTATTGCAAATCTGTACATATGTCTGGTACGGTCACCTTAACATTTCTTGAAGTAACTACCACTTTGAGACCGTACTTTGTTTCTTTTACTCCAGCGTCGTTTATCGGGTAGGGCTGTCATATTGTAAGATCGGAAAGTTTCGTAAATGGGCTGGTGCTGTATAATGCATTTAGCAACTGATTTTTTTTTGTATTTATTATACTTTTTTTTAACGCTGCATTCAAATTCAAAAAGTATCGACGCGCCTTTTTTCTAAACTGCTTTTTCTGGATGCAAATTTTAACGCGATTTTTTTTTTTGTGTTCGTGCCTCTTACCAAACCAGAATTTTGATGCAACTTTTTGCGTTGAAATGTATGACTTATTTGCATCAGGAAAATAAGGGTGTTTTATTACTGATGTTTTCCTGTAAAATGTATTACTTGTTTGCATCACGAAAATAAGGGTGTTTTCTTCCTGATGTTTCCTGTTAGCTCAAGGTGTGCCCGAATCGGTATTTTCTTACTACTAATGGGCCGGTCTGAAGGTAGTATGGAGGAATGGGAAATGTTTGCGAATTCATCTGTCGACAAGCTGGACTGCGAAAACACGTACACTTGTGTTACATCTTCAACCAAATCTCAGTTTATTATACTTGCTCTTGTGGTCTTTCAAATAAGTACCAAATCTGCACGGAAGTCTGGGGGCACTGTTTGGAGTATAAACTGAACAATATTTTAGAGAATGAATACTAAGCGGGCTGCCTACCTGGCGCTTGAAATGCGCTTCAGTGTGTTTGCAATACCCGTTTTACCACGAAACTATTTAACTTGTGTTATGTGTGCTTAAACACTCAGTAAGATACAAAATGTGTTGTATCACCAGATTCACGTCTTTGGTTAGATACCAGAGTTTTAAGAGGTTTCGAGGTTCTTGTTTGCGTATGTTGGCAATGAAAGCACTGTAAATCCAGTATTTTAACCTAAAAAAACGATATTGGCAAGAATATTTATTTATTTATATTAATTCATATTTACATAATACGTACGCAAATAAACGCTTTGGCTTGCAAGATGTCAAAAATAGAGTAAACATGTAAATGTCCAAGGAACGACCAAAAATCGTTTTAAATTATTATTATTTGTTGTGTTTTGTATTAATTAATGTTTGAAGTATCAATGTTTCTAAATCTCTAATGATCTTTTGCTATTATGACTTTAAAACTCTCCAAGACATACTCCAAATTACAAGCGTACATTCTAAGAATGTGACGAAAGTTATGGCAATATTTAATAGTATGAATAATATATGTTGATTTCAGCTGCGTCGGTATATATTTTAATTTGTACTATTGATTTATTTGCCATTTACACGAGACGAACCTTTCTCGCATTGGTATTATGAAACGAGTCGTTAAAACTCGATATATATTGACCGTATTTGTTTTATTCAAAATATAATGCGGTGACAATTAATCTATAACACATGTTCTTTTTAAGCAGTTTTGCGAAGTTTGGTGACATCAAAATATAGACATTAATTCTTGATGATAACTTAAATTTAACGTGTTTAAGACCGTTGAACTATGTTAAATCTTTAACTACTCTGTATTCATCATTTCACTTGTTTAGAAGGATCAGACAAAATACAACGTAATAATGTAAACTTGAAAATACATTTTGATTTAAGTGAAATTTACATAATGGAATGGTTCTTTTATGTGTAAAATACGTTGTACAAAGCCGTAGTATTGTCATTTTACACAAACATTTACAAGCTATTAGTCTTTCTCCTTAAAAACGTAAGGCATAATTAGTCCGACTTTTTTTTTCGTAAACCAACCTCGACGAAATTTAACTTAAATTTAGTATCATAGGACTGTGAAAAAGTTAGGAAACATTTTCAGTAATCAGTTTAAAATACTGCATGTGAATCATGAACTGACTTGGTTATAGACAAGCATTTTTCGAAATAAAACATATCTTTGGACAATTTTCTTTCTTTTTGTTTACAAAATATCCCCATCCATTAAACCAATAAATTGATTCAAGCCCCAGTAGCTCAACATATTAATACGTTAAATTAATGTTCCGGTAGTCACAATTATAATCATTCACGATCCGAAACAAGAAGTTACTTATCTAACTAATGAGTCTACTTTCCTCACATTGCTGAATTTAATTTTTAAATAATTTATTAAGCTAAGTTGATAAGAAGGATTTTACTTCTCTTTGAAAGCAATGACTTTTGAAATGAAACCAGGAACTTATTCAACAGTAGTGAGACAATTACAATTACACACAATCTTTACCCAGGAATTTAACCCAGAAAACATCGTACTATAAGATGGCGTGCAATCCACTGCAATATGGAGCATCAACTTCCGATTTAAACAGTCTAATAATTCAAATGATAGGGTTTACTAACTTAAAATATTTACAGGGCCTTTATTTAAAAAATAACTGACTAAGCCACATAAAACATGTTAGTTCACGTGGCCTACCGTAGAGCTACTTGTGTGATTAATGTGGTGGAAATCGGTTGTTTGATCCTTTAGATATGACACAAAAACTTCATTTTCTTATTTAATGAAATTGTACAAAATTTACAGAAGTATGTATACTGTCTACATACAAATTTTGGTTTAATTTGGTTAAATTGTTTAATAAATGTCAAAATTTTCTAAATTATTTATGAAGCTACCATTTTGAACAACATTGTCAGACCCATTTAAATAATTAAAGTTAGCATGTACATCTGTAGCATTTATGGAGTGCACAATTTTGTACAAATTTATTTAAAATGTTCGACTGTAACATTTGTTGGGAATCGGTTGATTGGTTTTCGAGACATGTCATGAAACCTCCATAAATGTAATGTGGCAACATTTATAAATGGAGGACAAAAAAATTAATGAATTAGCAATTTTGATGATGTTTTACTGGCAAATTGCAAAGTGAAGTTAAAATAGATTACAAAATTTCGTACATATCGCCCACAAAACTAAAATTATTTTATGACTGCCATTCTGAAAATAAATGTCTGTCACTAAAAATAATAAATGTATTATTATGGCCTGCCACCGTGCAACATCTTCGCCAAATATTGTAAGAATGAGTTTATTATTTCCCGATATATGAGATAAAATAATTATTTTTATTGATAAGGCTATCTTACAAATGGTAGATAAATGAGCATCTGTACAGGCAAATTTGATAGTTGTAATAGGTATTGCCGTCATATAAAATAAATTGGAATTTGTTTCGTTTGTAAAATATACTGAGCTTAAAATATGTATGTAGCCACCACTTTGAAAATAAGTTCCTAGCCTATATAAAACATACCAGTTAACGCCACCTGCTGCACTACTTTTTTTTTTGCTAAATTTGGAAGTAATCTGTCAATTTCTATCTAAGATATGACAAAAAATGTATTTACATGCATAGCGCAATCTTACGAAATGGGGATAAAGATGCTCTATGCACAAACAGTTGATAGTTGTAATATCTTCTGCCAGCATACAACGTATGGGTGTAAATTGGTTACATGGTTTTGACGATATAGGAGTCTAAGCTAAAAATAGTTATATGGCTGCCATTTTTAAAATAAATGTTCAGCATGCTTAAAACATACCAATTGACATCATCTGCCTCAGTACTACTTGTTTGCCGAATTTGAAAGGAATTGGTAATCTAAAATGGCTAGATGGCCGCCATTCTGAAAATAAGTGTCTGAAATGCCTAGAACATGTCACTTAACATCATCTGCGTCAGTGCTGCTTGTTTGCCAAATTTGGTAGGAATCGGTTAATTATTTACCGAGTTATGGCATAATTACTTTATTAATTCGTATGGTGCTATCTAAGAAAATGGCCTACAAAAGTGGCCATGTTGGTATATTGTTGGTATATGTGATTATAGTAATATTTACTTTCAGTATACATAATTTTGTCGAAATTGGTTTAATTGTTTAAACTTAAAACATATGTATGGAAGCCATTTTGAAAATAAGTAACAAACCAAGTTCAGTCACTAACGTTTATGTCCTACCATAATATTACTTACATGCCAAATTTGATGAGAATTGGTTGAATGGTTTCCGAGATAAAATGTAAAATCTTTATTTCTTCAATTGGTGATGTTTTACAAAATGGCTGACCAACAACAATTTTCATCTCAAAATTTAATGCTTATATAATGCTCTGCCAGCACACAAAATTTGGTTTAAATCGATTGAATGGTTTCCGAGATATGACATATCAACCAAAACATTAAAATGGCCGCCATTAGAAAGTAGGTGCCCCACGTGATCGAAAATTTTAAAAATTCAGGTGTGTTGACTTATTATTATATGTGTCCCAAGTTTGCTGAATTCGGTTGAAGCTTTCAAAATTGAAAGATGTGGCACACACGCAGACACATACTCAGACACACCTATACACATATACACACACATAAACACAGACCGGAAATTGATCTCATAATCCTTTCTTTCCTTCTGAAATTTAGCTAAACGTCGTCTATTTTCCCTTGTTTTCATGCTTGCTACTCGCCGGGATAAATGCTTAATCGGCAATTCCACGACCAATGAGCTTACAAGAGAATAACTTCTTCGGGCAGCAGTAATACGAGCTCGTGCAATAAATTTAAAGCCTAACACAAGAATACGTTTTACCCAGAGCACTTAAACTTGATGGTACATCTTAGGCCTAAGTACTCTGTGACAGTGGGATAGGGAGATTGACTTCTGTCGATCACAGGGCCGTGGTGGTGTAGTAGTTATAGACTGCTCGTCTCCCACCAAGGCGAATCTGGTTCAATTTCCGGCGGGGTCGCCCACGGATTTTCGCATGTGGGAATCGTGCCGGATGAAGCACTGGTCGGCGGGTTTTCTCGGGGATCTCCCGTTTCATTCGCCCTTGCATTCTGGTGCTGCTCTATATTTCGCTTCACCCTCATCGGCTCTCAAGGCCTCTTCACTCACTCACTTCACTCCTGCCGATCACATCCACGGACTCGCGGCCACATTTGATGTAGAAAAGAGAGAGAAAACAGGAAGAAGGGGAAGGGGAGCGAGTGTAAACGACGACAGCCAGTCTACTATACAGCGCGCGGACCAGAAAGTTTGGGAGGAGCGGGAAAATCGCGGAAACGCGGGGGAGGAAGCGATAGCGGACTCCAGCCAGGCCCAAGAGTCTGCCACGGAAAACCCTCCGCTTCTCCGGCCCGGCCCCGTGTGAAGTTTTCGGCTACACAACTAATGAAAAGCAAACATTAAGAAATATCCTGCTGGCTCAGCCATTCTTGTCTTAGGAGGAACGAAACGCTTTTGCCGCGAGAACTTTTCCCCCCGTTGGGGTGGCGGGTGTGGGTGGCGCTGGGCCACTAAAGGGGCGGAAGGGTTGTGTGAGTAAAAAGGAAGGGGGTAAGGCTGTATGAGGGGTTTGGGGGGGGGGCTAAGAGGCCGTGCAGCTAGCAGAAAGGGTTGCCCGAGCATGAAGTCTGGGCCTGTGCGCGAATGTGCCGCTGATAATCAGGACGGAAGGCAAACGGAGGGGGGTGAAAGTCCTGCGGAACCGAAAACGACGGAAGGGGTGGAGGGAGATGAGGAAACGTAGGAAATGAAGGAATTATGAAATGAGTCTTTGTGAGGGACGACAAGATGGCAGATAATTGGCGCTGTAAACATCCGTCGTGTCCCCTCGCCACCCCAACCCAATTTCTCCGCGACATCCTTCAAGGCGACGAACAAAAGATTCTTCTGGGGGTTGTAGGGAGGGTAAAGGCTGCCTTAAAGTTTGAGTTTATCGCGTCGACATACCTCGGTGTTGTCTTGCACTTAACGAACCGTTAAATACCAGCCCGATAGGGGAACGTACTTTAATTGGAGACTGCTCTTGGCGATTTTGTATGTCAAACGCCGTCCTATGTTACCTGATGTGGATTTTGAAAAAGATCCAAAGTGCAGTGGTGCCAATGAACTATTGACCAGCACGAGGTAGTTAAATTTTTTTTTTTTTGTATACGGAAAAATAATACATTGGTAAAGTTCTTTTTCATACAAAGCTTTCTTGCAGCATAACTTAGGGTTGGTGCAATATTAAAAAAAACAAAAAGGTGCAGTAATTGCCCAGCGTGTATACTGATCCAAGTGTTATGAACATACCATTTCAAAAAATGCTCATACCCAACTCATGGTAAATAGTTGTTTTCGTCCCGTTGAAAAATGCCAATTATAACCTAACCTCACCCAGCCATTATTTCTACAATTCCTTCCTCAAAATTGATATTCTGATGGAGAGTCACGCATGGAGTTTCGCATAAAATTCAGTAATGGAATTTGGCGGTATACTTAATGTATAGAGACCAGAAGAATTCGCGGATTCATTTTGGGACAAGCTGGAATCCAAAACACGAGATTTTATTTAACTTAAGCCATTGGTCCACACGGTGTTTGACACCTCCTGGAGAACAGTGTCCAATTGTAGCCTTCCATTGTGACATTAGACAACCAATGTGCTGTTGATATCGTCATATTTGTACATAAGACTGTCGGGTCTAGCGTGCAGGTCATTGAACTCGCGAATTTTTGAGGTCTCTACTAGTGTAAGAGTTTTTATCTAAACTTCTTGATTGTTTTGACGTGACAACGTCTTANTTGGAAGATGCCGCTGGTCGGCGGGTTTTCTCATAAACATCCCGCTTTCCCTACCCGTAAAATCCAAAAACACATGCTTCCAAGTTACCTACTTTGGGGCTACAGCGAAACACGAATTCTGTTGAGATCCTTGATTGCTGTTTTAATTTCAAACTTTGTTTATTAATTTAAATTATCTCAAAGTCAGCGAACACATTGCGTTCACGTACGTGAATTTATCACATTCCCCTGTCTGAAATGTAACGAAATTGTTCATGTGGGTTTCTTTCGGAAATGCTGAATTATATGTGACACACTTATCAAAGAATGTTCAGAAATACAGAAGCCCAACTGCAGCATATTTCATGAACCCCAGCTTCACGTGTCGTGAATATGGCCTCCCTTGCCAGCAACATGGCGGAACGTTGTTTGCTGATCACCTCCTGGGCCCTAATCTGCCAGAAGGAAGCAAAACACACGGGTAATCTTCAGCAGCATGCAACAGCTAATAAGACACAAGACCCATAGCCAGAGACCCGTGCGGCATTGAACGACAGTATATGTATATATATATATATATAGACAGTATATATATATATATAATATTTCTCCGCCTCAAAAAAAACAAGACTCAACTAAGTCTAGAAAATTACACCAAAGGAACAACCCACCGGAGGTTTTGCACACATACATAAATAATTATTTTCATAAGAACTATTTCTCACTAGACATTACCAACACACATGTTTTCTTCCGGTTTTATTCATATTTATTACATATTAAATAATATAGTTTATAAATAAATTATAAATAAAAGTTTAATTGATCGAAAATTAACATTTTCTCGTGTGAACAGAAGTATAAAACGCTAGTGATAGCACGATTTATTTAGGAAACAACGAAACAAGTAGTAAATGGGGCGATTTTTAAAAGCTTTGATTCTAAAAGTGTGACGATACCACGAATAGACTATACGTTTACATCGAAGGAGCTGTCACGCCATTTCAGTTATGTGATGTAACCTGTTCTATGACCCTATACCAATGCTACGTTCCTTCTGCTTCTGACAGCGCTAAGGTTATTGGTCAGCAGGATAACATTTATGAACGCCAACAGCAAGTCAGTGGTCTTTGTGGCGGAACACTCATCAGTAGTTCCAACAGTATAAATAAATGGTGTCCACTATATACCCGGCGAGATTGTTGTAATGCCGTTAGTAGCGGATGTGTGTTTCGGTGATAAGGAAATTAATTTGTACAAATTATAGTATGAACATTTAGTTNAATGCCGTTAGTAGCGGATGTGTGTTTCGGTGATAAGGAAATTAATTTGTACAAATTATAGTATGAACATTTAGTTCAATTGAAAATTTTAGAATATTAACCCATCCTTAATCTCTTCACATTCTTGGCAAAATAAAAAAATTTATACAGTTTCTAGATAATAATTATTGTTGACCACTGCCATTTTAGACCGTCTACTACAGCTGGGACCACCTGTCAGTGGTCTCAGCAGAAAGTATAGCCTCCAACCCAGACATCAAACAACCTTTCATTAACGACTCTCCAGCACCGTTCTGTAAATGAAGCGACACTCGTCAGTAATTTCCACTGCGTACAGTATCAAAAAAAAAACGCGACTGAAGTGGGTTCTGAACCACCAGGAAATCGACTGGCGAATTTCAGCTCGGCGGAGGTAGATAGACCTCGTTTCGTCACCACGTGAATCAACGCCCTTACTACGGCGATAATAGTTCCTTCCTCGGGTCTACTCTTACACACAAAAACACTGAGAAACGTGAACATGAANCCCTTACTACGGCGATAATAGTTCCTTCCTCGGGTCTACTCTTACACACAAAAACACTGAGAAACGTGAACATGAACATTTCGAAGTTAAAGCCACATCTGAAAAATAACAGGAAATAAATTAAGCTGAGATAATTGTTTTTTTAATAAATTTTTATGGGGTATATCATGGCTTTCGGGAACCTTTAAAGCATACTTATAGAACACCCTACCATACTCTGACTGTTATACTCCTAGTTAAGTTGAAAGCAATACAAGGACAAGAGTTCCTTAACTTAAACTTAAATGTTACATTAAGTTCTGTTAAAACTTAAGTGAATTTAGTTCCTGGTTTTATACCCTTGGTAGTAAGAACCAGCGCGTCATTAATAAATCGTAGAGTGAAAAATGTATGTGTTTGTTACAAACAATTCTTCGGAAAACAATAGTAGTACCACTGCAACATATGACTTGGGAGCGTTGCTAACGCCGGGTCACTTCTCCAAGGGAAAGGTATCAATAGGTCTACGGTGGCACAGTGGATGGGAGGGAGTACCTGCAGACTGGCCTGCCCGCCTGCCAGCAGCCTGTAGTTGGTGCTTTGCAAGTCATTCTGCCTCTCTCTTCCACTGCAGTAGGTGGAGCCAAGTCCGTTCTTAGGCAGTCGCGACTATAGTTGTCAACGATTTTCTTGTAACTATACAGCTGAAATATTGTAAACTTGCAATACATTACTTTATAAAATATAAAAAAAGAATTTTTGTCACTTAATGTTTATGGAAAACTTGAAATCTGCAACATTCTCTTGTTAAAGTTCAACATCAGTTTTACACATTCCGCTGTAAAGTTATAAAAATTTAACCTTACTTTATTTGCAATTTCACATAAAGTCGAACATTTTGAGCACTTCTTGTAAGAGTGACGTATCACTGCTGGTACACGAACACGGCTACAGCTACTGGGACGTGTCAGGAAGACTATTACGTAAACATCCAGTACAACATTGAAAGGGCGGTTAGATTACTCGCCTCCCACCGAGGCGATGCAGCTTCGATTCCCAGAGGAAGTCACTGCCGGATATTCACATGTGGGAATCGTGCCAGACAATGCCACTGGTCAGCGGGTTTTTTTTCGGGGATATCAACTTTCCCGCACCCTTTCATTCCGGGGCTGATCCATACTCGCCTCGCTCAAACAACATTAAGAGGTCTGTTACAATGAAACTATATTCCATTCATGGTTACTTCCATCTTTACCTCAAGCCCTGCTAAAGTTCTATTTCCACGATATATCTCAGCCTTATGCAAACAAAGCTTAAACAAGTCTATAAAATTACACCCAAGAGACGGCGCACCGCTTTCGTGAGCACTCAGTGTAATACAACTTTACATAAGAACTCTTTCATACTAGACATTACTAGCATTACTTTTTCTCCCTGTTTGATTCATTTTTATAATGAATCAAACAACAAATATTACAAAATACAAATTAAGTAGTACAAAGTAGACGTGAGAAGTCACAACACGTCACGAATCACACGTAATCACGAAAGATAGTTATACACAGAGCATAATTTTGTTATAAACTACCAGTATATAGCCTGACTTCAGCATATTTCTTGTTCCGGGACTTACGTCAACTTCATACTCCTTTTTCTTTAGTCTTGCCTTAACTTTGCCGACATCACAGATTTTTTATATGTAAATTCCTTCACGTGGCCCTTCTCGAATGCTATTTCGCCTTTTTTTTTTATTTTTTTTTTTTTTTTT
>NQII01001922.1:366638-416542 GCA_002778355.1 Clitarchus hookeri | reverse complement strand
GAAGGGGGCGGGCCAGTGACAGATAAAGACGACTGCTAAAGAGGATGCCTGACACTCGCGCGCTGTTGCATAGCCGCTGCGATCTCCAACAATCCTTGTTCTATGCGCGTTTCTTTATATATATTTCGACTTATATTTCTATGGTCAAACTGCGGCCGTGCTCCAATTGGTGGTTCTAGTTTACTTAACGGTCGCGTCACCCGATTTAGTGTACAATTATGAAGACGTGTTTTGTAGTTTCTAAGTTATTTATTATGTAATAGGACTTGCCGAATACTAATTTCCAAATCGTCGATATATTTGTTTTGAATCTCAAGTGACAAAAAAAAACTGCAAAGATGTCTTCATGCTATCGCAAAGTATTTAAAAGTACAGAACTGAAGAAACTGCTTATACCCGCTACGGCTGGAATCACAATAATAGTCCGTTGCATCCGTTAGTCGTCCGTCCGTCCGGCAGTCATCCATTTGTCGTTTTCATCTGTTGGTTGAAAGCTATTTACATCAACAATGCGTCGTCCGTTTCAATGTGACAACTTTGCATCGCGATATTTCTTTAGTTGGGGATAAATTTTGGTTGGAAATACATTTTCAAGAGATAAACATTTTAGGTAAATATTTTTTTTAACGCGATAAGAATTTATACTAAAATTTTTTACATTTTAAATTCCTGAAATTTGCTATTAAATAAACACAGATCCACCGACTTGCATTTTACTTCAAAATGCGTACTTATGTTGTTAGAATGTCGTCAGATGGTGGTGGCTCGTCCGTCAGTCTGTCAAAAGTTAAAGTAAGGCAGGATTTACAATAGCCCGTCGCGTCCGTCCGTCATACGCCCGTCCATCATACAATCGTCTGTCTCCCTGTCAAGCGATTTACAACTTCATACGTCCGTCGTATGTTCATTACTGCAAGCTAATAAAAACAAAAATGTTTATAAATAGAAAAAAATTCTCCATAAAAAGCGAATTTTTTTGGCGTTATTGTGTTTTTAAGTGCCCAACACGCACATACACGTAACGTAACAAAAATTAATACATGCAAAAAAATTTCAATAGCATATAAAGCATGACTTTATTACTTTTGTTATCGCACTAGGGTTTCCAAACGTAATTATCAATTAATTTTCAGGAAAAATGCAACTTATTTTCTTTTTACAGTTACGTAAACAAACACATGAAAACAAAAGACAGCCAAAACAAAAAACACTGCGCACACTACACAGCCTTGTAAAGAACTCGGTATGACGAGTAACGAAACGTGCAAGTTTAGAAGGCTGTAATTTCATCCGTTCGTCAGTCGAAAGTTAAAGTTTGCCAAGGTTTTGACGGACGGGCGGATATAAACCTCTGATTGGCTGTTGGTCACGTGATCTACGGACGAATGACGGACGGANATAAACCTCTGATTGGCTGTTGGTCACGTGATCTACGGACGAATGACGGACGGACGCGACGGGTTGTTTTAAATCCTGCCTTAGGTAAATATTTAACGGATGGACGGATAGAAAAAAAAGTTGCCCTGCGATGATGATGATGGACGGACGGACGACTGTCGGATGCGATACGATATAATAAGTTTATGATAGAGCTTTTCTTTACAAGCCCATGTCTACTGTAAATGTTTCTTTAAAGTTTTGTTTTTAATTTTCTAACGGTGTTTATATTTTGAAAGTAATTTGTTTTGATTCCCCAAATAGTTNGTTTAGAAGGCTGTAATTTCATCCGTTCGTCAGTCGAAAGTTAAAGTTTGCCAAGGTTTTGACGGACGGGCGGATAGAAACCTCTGATTGGCTGTTGGTCACGTGATCTACGGACGAATGACGGACGGACGCGACGGGTTGTTTTAAATCCTGCCTTAGGTAAATATTTAACGGATGGACGGATAGAAAAAAAAGTTGCCCTGCGATGATGGACGGACGGACGACTGTCGGATGCGATACGATATAATAAGTTTATGATAGAGTTTTTCTTTACAAGCTCATGTCTACTGTAAATGTTGCTTTAAAGTTTTGTTTTTAATTTTCTAACGGTGTTTATATTTTGAAAGTAATTTGTTTTGATTCCCCAAATAGTTNTCTTTAAAGTTTTGTTTTTAATTTTCTAACGGTGTTTATATTTTGAAAGTAATTTGTTTTGATTCCCCAAATAGTTATTTTCATTTTTTATTAACGTAAGACTTAACCGTTATTCTAAACCAGTCATCCATTTTCTAGGTATAAGATTTTCAGTTATTTTAATATTAAAATTTAAATTTCGTTTATGAAAGACATTTCATGTGTTGCAATTTGCTTTAATTTTTTTCTTGGATAATATTTTTATTATCAGTTTTATTTTGATTGTGTGTTTTTTTTCCCCTTTTTTTTTCGGAAATTAGTTTGGGTTTTTGTGTGCTCGTTTTACGTAGTTGTCGGAAGTGGGGCTTCTGGTGGGACTTTTGATTGAGGCGGCCTATTTTTTTTTTCGCCGGGATTTAATTCGTTTAATGCCCGGTGCCAGCCTAATTTAGATATTTGACTTAAGTCCCAGAAGTTAGTTTAAATTGGCATGAACGCCGAGCCATATTAAGAAGAGGGCGTAGGCGGTACGATAGTATTTCTTTTAGTGTTTCTAGACGCCGCCGATATTTAGGCACCGCTTAGCGCCAGGCGCTATCTTAGTGATAATGACACCAACTACGTACGGAGTGACGCCCACCTTTGTTCAATGCCGGAGCAGCATATAAACGCCTACAAAGTATTGCAATGGATCGTTAAGAGATCCTACTTAATTTTCCTACAGATTTCTGATTATGATGACTTTGATTTTTAATAGTATGATACGATCCAGAGGTCGGACGCTCTACGGACTGGAGTTAGTGCCGGAGCAAGCTNGACTTTGATTTTTAATAGTATGATACGATCCAGAGGTCGGACGCTCTACGGACTGGAGTTAGTGCCGGAGCAAGCTTATTAATATCTTTAACCCCACGAGACCATTTGAAATCAGATAATTTGTGATTTGGGACAAAAAATTTTGATTTTGATTTTTAAATTTTTAAGTGATATTTTGGGTAGTTATTAGAACGAGCGACTGTTTTCTTTTCATGCAATCGGGAAGTTGAACTTTAATCCAGAGAAGTGAAAATTAAAGGCTATTGGAATTAGTAACACTTTCATCTTTCATTTTTGACAGATAGAAACCAGCAGTGATTTTTTTTCTCTCTAATTAATTTTCAGAGTTCTGACATCCTAAGTCAATTTTTTGTAAGGATGGTGGTTATTTGAAGCCATTAAATTCCTGATTCAGTTTGAGCAATAGCTATTATAGATTTCAGATTTTCCAGTAAAGAGTCAGCACCTTTCACTTTTATTTAATATAATTCAATTTTCTAACGGATGCTTTTCATTTAATAAAACCTGAGTAAAATCCACCATGCTTCTTTTATTTCCAGTAGTCAAAGTAGAAAGTTGAATTATTCCTGACTGAATTGTTTTNGAGTAAAATCCACCATGCTTCTTTTATTTCCAGTAGTCAAAGTAGAAAGTTGAATTATTCCTGACTGAATTGTTTTGTTTGCCCAGTGCTTTTATTTACAGAAATTATAGGAGTGTTCATCTGTACTTTGAAAGTGTTGATGTCAATACTTATCCTGAATATGTCCCGCCAACAACACTAATCCGGAATTACTCACTCTACGCAATACTCACTCATAATCAATTTATCACGTACTAAATAAAAAGTCGCAGCCAGTGGGAAAAGTAATACAACACATTATGTAGTAAATAGTTGTAACGGACTATTGTGAGTCCAGCTTAACTCCAACCGCACACGCGAGAAAAATGGCGTCTCCGACCAGCTACATGTAGGAACGCCTTTCGCGAGTCAGTTTCTAGTAACCTTCTCGCCAGCAGGCATCCCAGCCAACAGGGAACCTTCCGCAACATACAGTAGCCAATCAGACACAAGGCGCGTTCCCAGAGCCTCGCGCAGACAATCAGAGAATAGGCATGTCCACTTCAAAGGAACCGCCAGCCAATTTCGTATCTGTGCACTTATCGACTCTGTGCCACAACTGTGATCTCCTACCGTTTGGTCGACCAATGCACAATTGTTTATATATTTCAACATTCATTTCATTGGCCGAGCTGAGGTCGTGTTACAATCGGCAGTTTTAGTTAACAAACGGTCGCGTGAAAGTGAAACGATAATAATGCCGTATTCGTAGAGATGATGGTTTATAGCGGGAAAAGTTGATTGCCTGTTAAGATTCAACGCACTGTACACAAACATGTCAGTTTTCTTTCAGTACCGGTTGTCGTGCATGTACGGAGACACCATAACGTTTCACTGGAACAACTAATATGCTGGGTNGTTTTCTTTCAGTACCGGTTGTCGTGCATGTACGGAGACACCATAACGTTTCACTGGAACAACTAATATGCTGGGTGCTCTATAGCAGAGCGCTTGAGATCTATCCGGAAGACGCTGTAGAGTAAAAAAAAAAAACTCGAAAATCCAATCCTAAGAGAGTGAAGTAGTTAAGAGTGTTTTCGACATTTGTGTGACTCAAAACATTTTCCATTTTCACGAATTAGCAGTGTCTCTACGTATTTCGCACTATAGTATCTACTTTTTNGTGTGACTCAAAACATTTTCCATTTTCACGAATTAGCAGTGTCTCTACGTATTTCGCACTATAGCATCTACTTTTTAACATTTAACGAAACTTACAAATTACTTATTCACCAAATCCCAAATCGCTACCATACTTGTTCCGAAATCGAAGAGAAAAAATGCTGCTAAATCGTGTGTTCAGTTTATGCACGTAAATATATTTATTTCTATTGAATAAATACCGAACTTCCATTAAAATTATAGTCACCATGCCTGAAATAGATGTAAATAAAAATCAATCATTAAAAATACTTGTAAACATCGATACGATATTTTCTTAAACAGAATCATATAAACTATTTTGACTGCCCTGCTTGACGAAAATTTTCTTCCAAAATATGTTTCACGAAGCAACCAAATTGGAAATGATGGTCAAATTGATATGAAATATAAAGTACATCAATTAAATGTACATTTTAGCAAAATATATTACAGTGTTACAAAATACATGCATTCTTCTTTCGAAGACAACACAACTCATACTTTATTGACAAGTTTGGTAGTGTCTGTACTACTTTTTAATAGGTCCTGCAGGTTGTACAGTCGGGCACAGTACTCAGAAGAAAGACGCGCTACTTCAACCAAGGGAAACTGATTACCATCATCATAGAAAAAGAATATTTTCGCTATAACGTAAAGCATAGGCGCTTTTTAAATAAATAAATAAATATTAATTGTTTATTGGATTGAGAAGGCACAGGGATTTGCTTAGCCCGTTCAGTCTCGCATTTTTTTACAACTTCAAGTGTTGGAATCGTTAAATTTGCTGCTCGCTTGTGAGTGGTCGGAATGCATTCAAGTTTCCCTAGGGCTGCACGGTGGTTACTGGATCTTGCTGCGTGCATCGAGAATGTACAGTGGTGAGCAAGCACCATCTTACCTTGCAACACTTCTACACACACCACTGCTGTAGACATAAGCCGGAATATATAGATTATTACCACACGGATATCTCTGTGCTTTTTTTGCATCGCACATTTTGGGTACTGATTTCTGCTAACGCAGTGCCAGCGTCTGTCCGATCTAACAAGCCATAACTATTCATACACTGTTAATTTTCGTCCCACACTACTTGGCAGTCTAGATTGGGGCGCGCTAAACTATAAATGTCGAACGACTGCTCCCAGTACAACTTATTATCGAAGTACAACGAGAAATCAGCAACTTCTGACAATTATTGTTAAGTGATCAAAAATTATGACTTTTATGTGACACGACTCTTTGAACAATCGACAACGTGATGAAGTCGCTGGCCAATAAAATGGCGTCAGTGTCAAGTAGGATGTCGGAACTTCATCAATCAGTCCTTGGCTAGCTTATTTGGCTTCGGTGGCCCAGCCGATAGGAATCTTTCGCAGCAAGCAGCAACCAGTCAGATACAACTTAAGGCCTCTTTCAGAGGTTCTCGCAGCCAATCACATAGAAAGAACAGTCAAGCCATGTCACGCCTGTCTAATACACATTATGTGTTACGACTGAGTTTATAAAAAAAAAAAAAACCCCCAACCACGAGGTTTTATGTGAAGAAAGTTTTTTTTCTCATCGAGCTGGAAATGTGTAAACAATGGATTCTTCCTTTGGCTGGTAAACGTTCGACACACTTGCTGGCGTTCAGTTATTGGACATCACAGTGTCTAGGTAGGACAACAACCTTTACATTCAAGAGTAGTCAGGAGACTAAAAAATAACCGTTATAAAATCCACAGAATTAGCCTCTCTGAAAAGAAAACTATGTATCTCTGATGGAAGAAAATCAAAGACTCGCTACTTTTCTTCTGCAGGCACAATCGCTAAGGCAATGGGAAAAAATGGGTTCTAAAAATAATAAAAACTTTAAAACTTATGAAAAATGTTTTTTTTTTGTGAGCAATAGAGTTTGTAATTGATTAAAGTATATCCGCATCTTTCCTCTTTCCAGAAATAGAGTGAATTTGTTGCATTTTACCACAAACATAAAAACTATGAAGATATTTACTTCCAAATTAAATTGTTTGGCAGAGTGTTTGCGGTGCGAATATTTGTAAAATGTATAATTAACAAACCTTGCCAGAGGCTACCGTAGAAATTTCATTTTTATGGCCCAGATGTTTTAGCAATAAAGTGTCCCGTGTTTGTTTTCTTGGAAAATGTTTTTTTTAGGAATCTTCTTTTTTTTCTCCTAGCTTTGTTTCTTTGTTTCTGTCCTCGGGGAATAAACTGAATACCGGAATTTCCCACTTTAATGCGAGGACGACAAAGAGGAAGATGCGCGACCGAGACAGAGCGCGGTACATGTTTACATGTGGCTCCATCCACTTTACGCGGGCATTTCTATTTATAGCAACGTCTACCTTCCCTCCCTCCCCCCTCTGGTCCTGGTGGACCAATAGAGAAATCCCGCCGACTAGCTGCAAGAGCGGACCAACGGACGTCCAACACGTGGCAATACTGTGATATCTGGCAAAGACTGTTCGCGGTAAAATGAGCACTTTTGAAATCAACCTTTGGAAAATGTCTCTGTTCCCACCTTCTTATATTTTAATGGTCAGAATGATTGGCATGCGCCGAATAATGTTGGCAAAGACTCAGCGAAAGTAGTTCCTCGTCTTAGTTTTGAATTAAAAGTATTAGGTTAACTTTTGTAAATACTTAAAAAAATTATTCATTTTACCTTTTTGTTTTTTCATGAATATAAGTGCAAGGATTAGCAGAATTGCAAAATATTTACTTTGCTAATAATTTTACAGTTTCATTTGACCAAAGCAAGAATAAAGTGATCAGTCCCATGGCAATGATAATTGTACATACGGTGGAAGAAAACACTATGTGCATACAAATAGATCTTAAGCAGGTCTTTCGAAAGTGCTCAGTTTACCGTGAACGGATCCGCGGTGGCTGAGCTGTTAGCCTGTCGCCTCCCACCAAGGCGAGCCGGGTTCAATCCCCGGCCGGGTCACTCCCGGATTTTCGGGTGTGGGAATCGTGCCGGACGATGCCACTGGCCGACGGGGTTTTTCTCGTAGGATCTCCCGTCTCCCCCACCCTTTCATTCCGGCTCTACTCCATACTCACCTCAGTCACCCTCGTGGGCTCTCAAGTCCGCGACGTTAAGAGCCGCCCCAGATCTCTTCACTCACTCACTCTACAGCGGACAGTCTCCACGCACACGAAATACATGCACGGACGATAACATGGCAGGTGGCAGTGGTGGGTGGTACCGCAGAGTGCTTAAGAGTGCCGATGTGAAGCAGCTGCCAGCCGCACACGCCAGCAAAATGGCGCCGCCGTCCAGCAACACTGTCAATCAGCGCCTGCTAACGCACTCGCCAGACGGGAGCCCGGCCAGCAGGGGACATTCTGCAGCGCGCGACAGCTTATCAGAACGCAGGGGCCGTTCCCAGAGATTCGCGGAACCAACGAGAGAATGGGTACGCTCATAAAGGAAACGACACGCCATTTCGCCTCTGTATGCTTACTTATCTAATCTGTGTCAATGCGCTGTTTACTACATTCAATGGATTTTCTAAGCAGCACTCTGAAGAACATCAATGCTGGTAATCCTAGTCAATTAAATACTCACGAAAAATAAAACAGTATACCTCTATATAACCTACAAGATTTAGATTTTAAATAATTACAAAAATATTTGCTGATAAATTTCTCGTTATCATTGCTCAAGCTTTCAGATAGAAAGTGGCTAAATTTTAAATCCGACGCAGTAAGAGTAATTCAAAGAAATGATATCCTGAAGAATTTCTGTAAGTAACTAAAATTTCTCCAGCTCGTTTTATTTGAATTTGGCGAAACAGATTATCTACTTACATATTTTTCTGTGGACTACAACACAAAGATTACTTTTTTTTAAAAGTTCCTATTAGTGCGCTGTAATCAATATCATTCCGCGTATTTTAATTATTCGTAGGCTGAAAAAAGTTCCCGTGAGTTAAGACAAATATGTAACATTTCTCCGCCTCTGCCCTAGGCCCGTCCTTTTTCAATCTACATATCAACACGCAAACCAAACATTTTGAGTATCAGTATAAAGAAAGTTGCGGCACTGCCACTGTGTACAATGCCAACAGCAGTTTTCGTTTAATTTTTCTGTGTATTTATAGTNTAAAGAAAGTTGCGGCACTGCCACTGTGTACAATGCCAACAGCAGTTTTCGTTTAATTTTTCTGTGTATTTATAGTCACCTGTTAGATTTTATAGTTCTTTACGTGACGTAATTTCTATTTGAATTAATTATCTTGTTGTATTTTACATCATCCCTCCTTGGAATTTTTGAATTTTTCTGTGTTGTACGCCTACCTTAATTATTATTAATCCAACCAGATTTCCATAATGGCGACATATTTCGTTCCAGACGTCTCGTCGAAATGTTTTGACTATGCTAAGGAGATGCTCACGAAGATTCTCCTTTTTCCATACATGTACGCTATATGTTTTACTGTCACGTAAGTTTTCAGGCAGAGTGCGTAATTTTAGCTAGCATGTTAAACAAAATAATAATGTTTCTCCCATAAGATTCGCTAATACTACCTTACAATTGACAGGCAAATATAACAATATTTTTTTAAAGAGCAAGCAAGCATCAAGCCAGTTATGAACACCGACAGGTAACTTTGTGATGAGTCCTTGAATTTTAAAGAAGGGATTAGAGAGCAATATCGTCAAGAGAGTAACTTGAACGAAAAATCGCTGAACCTGGTCACGGATTTCATTAAGTACTGTATCTATTCGCGGTTTCTTCACACTTTTTGAATCGAACCTTTTTAAAAAAAACATCTCGTGTATGATGTGTGTGGTTGTTTCTTAGATATGTCGTTTATCAGAAGCGTTTTATACTTCTGTTAACACAAAAATACATTGTTTTTTTGGTTAAATTGAACTTTAACTTGCATTGTATCCATAAATTATAATATTTAATATATAATTAATATAAACAAAACAAGGAGAAAATAGACATGTTGATAATATTTAGTAAGAAATAGTTTTTATGCTAAATATTATTACTCTGAGTGCGCACGAATGCGGTGCGTTGTCCCTTTGGTGTAATTTTCTAGACTAGGTTTAGCTTTATTTGCATGAGGTGGAGGAATATCCTGGAAGTAGAACTTCAGCAGGGCTTCAGAAAAGTTGTAAGTGACCGTGAACGAACTATAGAAACATATCGCCTTATTTACAGGCTGCCGGGAACAGCGAACCGGAATGCCTGTGCCCATGCTAACCGTAAATATTATCTTATGCCGTTGACTCTGACAGTAACGTTTAACTGGCTGACAATTTCTATTACAGGCACTCGCTGTGGGAAAACTACCTGTCGTACTGCTGGGAAGTAAAGACTTGTTCTTTTTTTCCGGCTCATGCTGATGTAGTTCTAGATACAGCCGGAAGATTCGCTTATGCGCAACTGGATATTCTGCGACTGCACGCCAGTTCGGTGCATCGCACGTTGGAGCGACGAGTTATTCGAAGCGCGTGCCAGCGACTTCTTCAATGCTCCCTTGCTCCAGGACACATAACGCACACAGTACGTTTCCAGGTGCCTGTGAAAGTAGTCGCGTCGAGTCACGGTGATTTTTTCGTTCCGGTCCGACTTCCGTCACGCAGTCGGCGCACGCACGGAAGCTAAGTGTTAGCATTCTAATGGTGGTGATTTCACGAAAGCTCTGTTTTCCAAACACAAGTTCCTCAACCGATAAAAAGTTTTACAACACCAAGTTCAGCGAAAATGCTCTCTTCCCGGTCGTTAAATTTTTCCACTGCGCAGTGAGCCGCGGGAGAGCGGAACTAAGTGTAACAAAAATAACGGTTTTTTTTNGGTCGTTAAATTTTTCCACTGCGCAGTGAGCCGCGGGAGAGCGGAACTAAGTGTAACAAAAATAACGGTTTTTTTTCAGCCCCCAAAGGTTTGCTGATGACTGCGGCGCGGTGTGTTCAGGACGGAGATAAAAACTCACATATNGGTCGTTAAATTTTTCCACTGCGCAGTGAGCCGCGGGAGAGCGGAACTAAGTGTAACAAAAATAACGGTTTTTTTTTCAGCCCCCAAAGGTTTGCTGATGACTGCGGCGCGGTGTGTTCAGGACGGAGATAAAAACTCACATATNTTTTTTTTTCAGCCCCCAAAGGTTTGCTGATGACTGCGGCGCGGTGTGTTCAGGACGGAGATAAAAACTCACATATGCATGGGCAAATTAATCAGATTTTAAATGTTGTAATCACCCAGCGCGTAGATATAATGTAGAATAATTTGTTTTATTTTTAACGTTAAGCATCAACGCTTTAAAAAAAAACTAAGTCCAATAATAGGCATGGTTGGTTGTTGAAAAAAAAAATACTCTGAAAATTTTTTATTTACCAGCAGTGTTTTGCCAGCACGATAATTTTTTTTTTTCCTTCCAGCCAAGCCAACAATATCGCATTATGACAGCACGGGGACTTCGTGAGTTGAAGTGGTGTTGGGACACACTTTAAACACTTGACCATTCTTGTTACTTTTGTGAATGGGTTACTCCTCTCCTGGCAAGCCCTGCGAATCTGTCAACCAGTAATAAACACGTAGAAATCGACCAAGCGAATGACGTACACCATTATTTTAAGATGGCGAAACTTGGCGCTAGAAGGCGCCCATAGCTTGTTTATCCCAATCTCACTAAGTAAACCACAAGATGAGGTGCACCTTGTGAAGGCAGTTGTCAGCGAGCTGACAGCGCCTGATACATATGAAAACCGTACATTTAGACTTTTTTTTTTACGTGGCCAGCCATAGGTTCAACCACGCATGTGTGACTTTCCACCCCTACAACTGTATCCTCTCTGGGAAATGCAGGAGTGTAAGATGTCCTTTGCTTTTACTGATTTTCTTATAAATTTTTATTTTCGCCTCTGGCTCCCTGTTGTGAAACCACATTATTTCTGCATTTTTTATTAAATTTATTGCATGCATCTCACCATGTAAGTTGCTTGTCATTTCCATCTATTTTTACCCATTAGGTGTTGCTCTTGATGCCCGGAGTATGAAAGTGGCGCGTTTGACCTGCCATCAACCACTGTTCCTCACACAACAAGGGGATCCTAATTCTATGTACTGGGCTACTAATAATATATTTATGCACTACAATCACAACTCCTTTCATCAGTGTTGGGTAAGTAAGCGGAGAGGGGGTGGGGCCCGTACTGCCTTACTCGACCCCCCCCCCCNGCCGGGTCAACCGTTCGGAGTATGTCCTTATGTCTCAAGCACAGTTTTCGGGCCGAGTCGTCTTCAACCAGGTTCGTTTTCCTTCTTCAATTGCTACTTCCGCATTAGTCTCAGTGCTCAGTCCGGGTGGTAATCTTGAGTTTTTTTTCCCCCACAAATGTGCCAGACGGTGTTAGCCCTCCTCCCACCACACCTCCCACCACAAACTTTAACCAGTTGCCTACTGGTTGGACCTTAATAAAGTCTATTCTGATTTTCCCTCCGATAACTCCCAGTTTTTGTAGTGGGCCCGCTCCCACCACTAGGTTTCTATAGCGGTTTTATTGTGTCACCTCCGGGATTATCTGCTTAATACGGGATAACCATTTGTTTGGCTGTGAGTTAACCATTCATCGAACTCATCCAACATTTTGATGACCTTCTGTTATTAATAGCTTCCCTTTCAGTTCGATTCTTATGTATCTTCAATTCTGGGACACTCTTGAACCATGTGCTGGACATCATCTTCTGTTTTACAAATTGCACAGTTAGGTGATTCTACCAAATTGAAATTGCAAAACTTTGTATTGAAGTTCCCATGTCTTGAAAACAGCTGTGACAGGTAATGAATGATCTGTTGCGATCCTGGGGTAATTCAGTCTTTCTTCTACAGTCGGATATACATTATACGTGATTCTGCGTTTGTAAGAATGTTCCCATCTCTCCTGCCAGATAAGTACTGTTTCTTCTCTTTTCTGCCTCTTCAACAGTGTTGATGCTTTTTTATATTCGGTGATTTCCATCAACTCGCCTTTTCCTCTAATCAAAAGATCTAGGGATATTGCCCCAGCTATCACTTGAAGAGCTTCCGTGGATTTTGTTTTTCAATATGCCTTTGTAGCTGCCAAGAGTGCTGCCCTCTACGTCTTTAAAATTAACTTTATCATCTGTACTAGTGATGCTGTTCTGTACGACGCTGCTGCTCCATACATGACAATTGCTGTGAAGACACCTTTATATAGAGTCATCATAGTTTTGAAGCCAAGTCCCCAGTAGATTGTAGATACAGGTTTCATCTTGCTGTAAATAATAATTGAGACCACTGGTTGTAGTGATAAAAAACCACGAAAAGTTATTTTCAATGTCTTGTTAACATGCCTGCTGCAGGAGTTAACATTACGAACACATACCTCTCGAATAGACATACCCATGCATATAACATTTGGGAAAGTAATAATTACCATATATATTATTTATACATCATTTAAACCTATGCTGACACCCATATCCTGATGACTTAGTCAACTAGGGCATGTCGTTCATACACTTAGATAATGTCAGAGGCAGGAAGGAATGATAGAGCATGATAGGCAGAATGGCAGAGCATAAAAGGTGGAAAGATAAAGCATGAAGTATCATGACAGGGCAATGAACTGGGAAATTTTCGGGTGGAATGACAGCATGATAGTGGCAGACTAAAAAACAAGATACCATGTCCCCTAAACTAGATGCATAAGCCCGAGGCTTAGGTGTGATGCTCTTGTATGGGGAAGACCTTATACACAGTGGAATATTTCATGTCCTATCTGACTTGCTTTCAAACAATGAGCAATGGAGAAATTGTAAGCATGTGCGAGATGCGGTCGTCCAGCGAATCTCCAAGTCGGAAGACAATATCACAAAACTGATCGAACAGACGCATCGAGTCACCCCCTAAATATATACTACCACCATTCCGCTTTATCTTTTAGTACAATGACTGCTGCCGCCGAGGATTTACATCGCGTAATCTAAAGTTTGCACAATAAGTATTTTACTGGCTAAGCATGCATGCATGAAGCGCAATACTACATTGGAAGAGGCGTTTCAGCCAATAACATCTCGGCTAGATAATTGAACAGCGAACTGTTCCCCCTGCTGCTGAAATGAAGACTGAACCAGACATCGAACCCAGGACTGGGAAGAAGCACAAGATACTTCCAGAAGATACTGCAACTGATGAAGAAGATGATTTACCTTTAGCTGCATTGAAACGTAAAAAAAGACAGCCCTCATTTGCGCACCACGACTGTTCGCAATTGCCTGTCATTGTACACAATGAGGTTTAATGATGAAACATATGGTGTTTATAAGCGCAATAAAAAATAGTTCTTGGGGAACAAACAAATTTTTTCCTGCCAAATTATTTTATACAGATTGGTGATGAAGCAGTGGGGCCATCTCCAGGCCTTTATTAATTGCAGTTTAAACACGAGCCTGGTAAGTATCCTCGCGAGGCACTTCGCCAGTACAAGCACTTACTTGGTCTTACGAGTGCACATTTAGTAGGCAATGAATCTTCCAGCAATGCTTATAAGGACGAGACAACCCCGAAATTCTCCATTATCGCTGATCAGTTCCCGGATGTTGGCTTAGCGATCGGCTCGGGTTTGACTTCGATGCTGGATGGGAGCAACCAACTCGAGTTGGTTTACTGGGGCAATGCCAGTGAGCTCGTATCACGTCTACGACTTCTAATTGCTTCTCAGCAGGCTGGTAATAATAAGCACACAAACAAGATTGTGAATATTTTAGAATAAACCGCATACCTCCTGCTTTTTTTGAGTTTTGAGTTCACAAACAACTAAAAAAATTCCCAGCACTCCTGGTGGTTACCGTTTGAACTCACCTCCCCGATGCTAGCGCGCCTCTGCAGGCGACGAGTGAACCAACCAACATACAAAATGGCAGCATCGATACCGGTGCTCCTAGCTGCGAACAGTAGATCCTCCCACACTCTGGTGGTGGGTGCGGGAATCAAAAATGGCCGCCTAAACCAGACGACCAGCAGCAGGCACGGGAATTAAAGATGGAGGACATAAAATAATGAACTTAGCACACTCTGGTGGTGGGCGCGGAAATCAAATATTGCCGCCTACAGCAGACGACTGGTGGCGGGAATTAAAGATGGCTGCCTACAGGAGACGACGATGGTGATGGAGGACGTGAAAAGCAAGAGAGGGAGGAAAGGGGTGGGAAACAAGAGAGAAAATAAAGAAGGCCGGAAGGAATATGAGAAAACCCCAAGTGATAGAACTGGCGAGAGAGACAGGAGGGAATGAGAGAGCATGAGAAAAAATAACTTCACAATATCAGAGCGTGAGAAAAAAGATGAGGAATGCAAGGGCACGAATAGATTGGAAGGAATAATACAGCAGGAGGAAAAAAAGGGAAATTCCGAGTGGAAATGGAAAATCGAAATTTGGCCACCATTCGCGAGGAATGATAGAGCAGGAGGTTTTGGCGTGACGTCATTGAATATGGCTGCTGGCTCGTCCCCTCATCCCCAGACAGCAGCCAGGTGGCGTGGAACATATTTTTATAACTACTTATGCCTATAAAAATTGTTTCCAAATATTTTGATTTTAATCGAGACCAACCACATTAATTCAGCCCAGTTTTTAAAAAGAAATTCTCAACACATGGTAATTTTTTTGTATCCCAGATGTATAAAACGATTACGTCCTAGCATAGAAATTCCCCTTTTAAAATTGGAAATTATTTCTCGGGAACTTTTAAAATCTCTATTCTCTCTTTGTCAGTTAGTCCTATTTATTTACTGTACAAGTATAGCATATTGTTTCTTGTTGAATGTTTTCTTTTGCATGAAAGAAGAGGAAGAAAGAGAAGGGACAGGGAAAGAGAATGGTGAAGGTGTTTGTAATACGGACGTTTGTTATTTTATTTGATATTTAATTTAAGCGGGAGCACACACTCTCCAAAATTTAATATGCCTAAGAGAAATTCTTGACTACATTTTCTTAATTTACGATACTGAAATTTAGGGCGCTTGTGTAATCCGGTAAAAAAAAACTATCACTATTACAATCCCTAACAATTTACTGCACACCCCTACATATACAAGCTGCCGAGAAACTGCACATCCCGAAACACACAAGCTTGTATGCCAGTGATTTTTCTCGACAGTTGTTTCAAAAACTGCATATAATACCGGAAAGTACGGAAGATTTCCGCGTAATTTTGGGAACGGGACTGATATTTTCAGTCACAACTTTCCCCATAAGCCGGGGGAAAATAAATCTAGTGGAGACCAAAATTATGAAAATTAAATGTCTGGCTAATTTTAGGACGTGTGTGTGTATGAGGCCGGAGGGGAGGAGTGGACGTAGTTCTTCCTGGGTGGGGATGGTTTGACGTCCTGGGGAGGGGGCGGGCAACGACGCAACGTTGCCAGTTTGCGCCGGCGAGGTGGCAACACCGCTAACTTCCCGGCTGACGTACGAGGAGGTTGTGGGGAGGGCAGGAATGCTCAATACACAATAGCCTAGGGGTGTAGGGGGACGGGCGGGTCGAGATCAAAGGTATGGGGGCAGTTCGTCGTCTGCGCACTCACCTACCCTCCCCCCACTCACACATGTCGAGTGCACCCTCCGTGCCTCGGGGGAGGGATACGCCGTAGTTACGATGGGAGGGAGGAAGAGACGTTCGTGTAGAGAGAGAGACACGGTGATAGAGAGAGCGAGAGCTAGTATTGGACGACGATCAAAGGGAGGGGGCAAGGCACGCGACGATCGGTGGCCAGCACATCCGCGCCTACCGAAGGCTCGTACACATGCCGTCGTACACATGTAGAAACTACATAATATCGTATACAATTGCTGCAACATAATATTAGCAACGTGATTACAATACAGTGAAGTAAACACGCTGTCATTTGCAGTGTAAAATATCCAATTAAATTTGCGCTATTATCAACATAATACAAATACTTGTACTTTCAGAGCACAATCCAACATTTCAATTTTTTTAGACTACGATATATATGTATATATAATATATTATGCCCGAAAACCTAAACAGGAATTCAAAGAAAATATATTCGATATCATGTATCAATAGTTACACTTTATTTTTGAGGAAAGATTTTACGTCTAGTTTTATTTTTTATTTTAAAACACTTCAGATAACATGCACTTCCTTGACTAGATTATTTTATTTTATACGCGTCTCAAATTTTTGCCCTTTTTTTTTTACAAACGTTTCGTTTCGTTTCGACGTAGGCTTATTGTGAATGGCTCGTTCAAGAAAAATTTGCCTGTGCGGGAACCTTTTTGTGGAAATAAGGTGACCGTGGATATATGAAACCGAAAGATTTGCTTTGCATTTTCTCAGAAATTTAGCACAGAAACGTAACATTATACTACACACTAACGTAGAAGAGAGTAATTATAAACTAGTGACAAGGAAATGTAAACCATTATTTCAAAAAATACGGTTGAAGTGTCATACGTTAAAAGCACAAAATCGTGTTTAATAATTAATTCAAAAATCCCCCTCCCCTTATATGGCCACGTTTTTTTTGGCAAAGACTAAATAAACATTTAAACGCTCTCAACTTATATTTCAGTAACAAGCATTCTCGCTGAAATCAAGGTTATTGCATTTAAATAAATAAAAATGAGTAACCAAATTATATTTTAATTGTAATTTTTTAAATTTTGGTTTTAACCAGTACTAGGCAGTATGTGTACGGTGAGTCAATAAATTAGCTTTGAAATCTTCGGCGCAAACTACTAGTTAGTGTAAAAAAATTCCTGTTTATTTTATGTAATTTTCATTAAATATTACATTTTGAGAACATTCAACTGAATACTGCTGCATTTTTGTACGCCACTATAGAATTTTCTGGGTTAAACAGCCAAAATTAAATCTCGCAGTACTTGAAACGAATCATATCTATTCGTTTGTTTTCCGAAGGAAGTTTTTCACTATTGCCAACTTCATAGCATACATTATGGCATTTTTATATTTACATGTTGGGAGTAATTTTACAAATATATTGTTATAACACGCACCGGCTTTTAGCAATACATTTCTTCATGCGATAGTTAGTTCAACTTCATTTCATGCCACAAATGCGTTTGCCGTAGCATAAACATTAACCATACACAAATAGAGGAATTGAAAAGTCTATTTCCGTGGTCAGCATACCTTGGATACAACCATTAAAATTTAATTCTGTAACCCAAGTATATTTCCAGCATTAAATAAAACACTGCACAGTGATATGGAAATATTATTAACTTTTCAGACCCACTTTAATTTACGGTTTCAGGTGTTGCAAACAAAAAATTATATTATGCATGCTGTACTTAAGTTGACGCAACAATTGTTTCGTTGTCACAGCCAATGAGCTGTAGGCTATATATTCGGCTACAGTTAAACGAACCAATTATGACCTAGACCAGAAATACGGGTTGCAAATCAATTACCTAAAGTAAGATCATCGGTCATTGAACTTCGCAGTGTGCGGTGCAGACCAAAAATTACCTACACGTGCGGAATGTACACATTCGTGTTCACTGGGTCTGAATAGGTTAAAAGTTGTAGACTGAGATATGTTTAATCTCGATTCTGAAAACGTTGCAAGAGCTCAATTAAGGGTGTTTGGGCTAAAAATCTGCTTGCGAAATATTGGCATCCAGTGTCCGATGCACTCTGCCCACCAGGCGATAAGTATATGTATACATTATTCATATTTTTATATTATATATAATGACACCCGATTTCAGCGAAATGATTCCACGATCAGTTATATTTCTTAACACATAGGTCAGATCCACTTTCGTGATTGGATGACTTGCGTGTTACGCATCTTAGGTGTGTGCGCGCGAATCACAGACGTACAGTATTCGTTGCCTAATTATGATTGGCCAATCAACCGGAAAATGTCTTCTCAATAAACAAAAGAAACCTACTGGTGCGCCCTTAGGGTATTGAAATATATCGTGCGGAAATTTTATTCGCTAAATTCATTTGTCACTACTTATTGTAGTCCCCGGTGTTTGGCGCAAGCAGTGTCTTCTCTTGGGGCAATCTGATTTCTGCATACTTGTTGCAACTCTGGTTAGCTACTGGCTCACGACTCGAGACCTGAAAATTCGCGTTGTTACCTCGCAACACACTAAACTGCAAGCTTTTGTTTGATTTTGTATGTTTTTGTATGATCGTTTGGCACGTCGCGAAGGTCTCTAGAGTCAATGACACAAGTTCTGAAGGAAATTGGCCACTCGCTTGTAGAACAGTTAAACATATAAATTGGGAATGGAGAGAACTGGGCGGCTCTTAACATCAAGGTCTGGAGGTGAGTATGGAGCAGAGCCGGAATTCAAAGCCAGGGGAAACCGGAGATTTCCACAAAAAATCCGCTGACCAGTGTCCAGCGCTATTCCAACCTGCGAAAAATATCCACTCATCACGTTGTCGCCGAGAACCAAACTTTTAGTTCTTTGGCTACGATAAGCCTACTTAAGCAAGCGCAGTGTTGGCATAAGTACGATACTGAAAAAACTTTTTTTGGCTGTAACTCCTGGAACCGTAAATAAATTTAGTCCGAGAGAGTCAAGAATTAGGGAAGGAGTGCAGTCAACAGAATTTAAAAAAAAAAAATGCACCACCAATAAGTAGGGGCAGTGATATTTCGCGAAAATATTTCGTGACAAGATACAGTCCAAAGCACTGTAGGGTCGTCCAGATTCTTTGATTGGCTTAAAAATGTTCTGGTCCATGTTAACCGTTTGCGCACGAATCACGAAGGTTCAGAGTCGGAGTTACTTAGTCCTGAGTGGCTTGGTCAAAGACGGGCACGGCACCAGTAGCCAATGGAGGTATAACAACAGCTGAGGTGTGTACATAGTATTGAAGTCTACTGTGTGCTCCGATTTTTACGCGAAAAGCCACTGACCCTACCAATAAGCAATTCATGTTGACAGGCGCGTCGTCAAAGCAGGTACGACCTCTTGTCCTGAACGCACACCTGCGAGTTCGAATACGTTGACCTTCTTGATGAGGTCATCAGAGAAGCTTCGAGCGGGAGATGCGAGTAGGACTGGAGAACGACTGCTGCCCTGAACTGTTGCAATCTTCCTTAATATTCGTTTCAAGTCCACGCCTTGTCTGAAAGGCCACGAAGAAAGGTGTAAATACTGATCACTCTTGAGTGCGGTATAGATTTGCAAACATTCCAGACTAAGTCTTACACAGTCCACCGCAGCATCAACACCAATTATACGTATGTTGATCCTTGTCACAGCACACACGCTAATGACAGGAATATTGTTCCTGTTTTGGATTGAAATCTTTTTATAAAACATGGTTTAGGTGTTAGGATAACCTTGACATGCGAAATAATTATCTATGTAGGCCTACTTCTAAAACATAGTTAGGGACACCCGATTTTCGTGAAATGATTTCAGGACCAGTTGTTTTTCGCAACACTTTAGCTCAGATCCACTTTCCTGATTGGATGGTTTGCATGTTACGCTTCCTGAGGTGTCTGCGTACGAATCGCAGACGTACAGTACTGAAGTTACTTAGTTCTGATTGGCCAATCAAGCATAAAAAATGTCTTCTCGCAAAGGCACGCAGCCAATAAGTAAAAGAAAACTGCTGGTACGTCCGTAGGGTATTGAAATATATAGCACGTGCAGAAATCTTTTCGCAAAATTCAAGTGTCCCTACCGATCAGATGAGCCAAAGCAGTCGAAGTCTCATTGGGCCAGTGAAACGAGGAAATAAGTCTCAGCGAATAACGACAGACAATTTTCAGAATTGAGCATTGTCCATTGCAAACTCTCTCTGGTTTTTCCCAGGGAGGGAGGGGAGGGGGAGAAAGGAGAAACCTTTATATTTTTAGTGCTGTATTTTGTCCAATAAAAAAGAGTGGAAGGGGGAAGAAAATAGTATATATGTAGGGAAACACGCCATGACTAATAATAGAACCATATAATGACGACATTTAATTTTATTTGCAAGGTTTTGACACCTTTTTCTCGTCAAGTTTCATTTGTTCGTTCCAGAAACAGGTTTAGCTGCATTACCGGAAGAGAAAGGGGAAACCAGTTTATTTACATTTATGAAGTCAGTACACGCGAACAGCTTATAGCTGATTATGGTGACAAGCCTCTGGTGAATTGTTATTTTCTCTTCAGAATTAAATGTATACAATTCACACATTACTGTTTCCAAAATGTCCTACATAGTAATACCATCAATATTGTCACCGTTTGGTGTAGTTTTTAAATAAATAAAAATATTAAAAAAAACACGAAATATTGAAGGACGTGTTGTGTTATTGTTGAAATGCTAACTTCCATTCACGTTGACGTGCGATAAGTTTGACAGTAGTGTATTCAATTTGTTCGGGCCAAGTGTTTTTTTAGCGAAAATATGTACCCACAGAATAGATTTAAACTTCTTACGTGCAGGTTTGCAAATTTCCTTTGGCTACTAGCTGCGTGTGTGCATGTGTGTGTGTGTGTGTGTGAAGACATTTTCAACTCGACTGGACGAATCAGAAAAAAAGTTACCCCGACGCTGGACGCCCGTGATTGAACGGCAGACGCCTAAGACGCGTCTGAGTTAAAATCATCCAACCGCGTTATTGTTTATGAACTAACTTGTTTTGGAATTCAACTAGTCGTGGAATCTTTTCACGAAAAACAGATCGCCCTACCAATTGTGAAAAAATTATTTTGGAATTTGTGAGGTAGGCAAAAAAAGTAAAGGATTTAAAAAGCTTTAACAGTATCCTTTTGAACTGTTTGTTAGTGAGCAAAAAAAGTAGCGTTTGTTTTCAAACGGTCACAAAAATTTCTGTAGGCACTACGATACGTGTGTATTGTTTCAATATAAAAAATGTTCGTAGCGAATTTCCACGGAAAAAAATCTGTCAAATTTAAATAACCCCCCTCCCCCTTTTCCATTAATCTTCCATACCTACATAATGTTTGATTTTGCAGGATTTAATGAGAACGGGAGATTAAAATAATGTTTAAAACATATGTAACTATTATTTGCTAACAACATTTTCAGTATTTTTCATTAAACCAGCAACAACAGTTCCAAAGTATGTAAATGATAAAATTCTTTTATATAGTCCATTCACAGTTATATCCTACTTTCCTGAAGCCTTCCTAAAGTTCTACTTCCAGGATATTCCTCCACCTCTTGCAAATAAAGCTTAACTAAGTCTTGAAAATTACAATAGAGGGACTACCTACCGCATTCGTGCGCACTCAGTGCAATTATATTTTCCTAATGGGCATTACCAACACACCTGTTTTCTCACTGTTTTTATTCATGTTAATTGCAAATGAAATATTAAACTTTATAGACAAAATATAAGTAAAAGTATAATGTAACCAAAAATAACGTCCTTTTGCGTTAACAGAAGTATAAAACGTTTGCAATTCATGGCATATTTAAGAAATAACCAAACACGTCATAGATAAGGCGATTTTCTAATGGTTAGATTCAAGAAGTGTGAAGAAACCGCGAATAGACTAAAAACTAAAATTAGTTCCAATGCATCCAGTAGCCGAGCAGCTGCTCATCAACGTTTTGATATATTTGTCATACTAAAATAATACGAACCAGTAAAAATTAAGAATAACTATAGTTTAATTTAGTTTACGTTCGTTAACTCGATAAAAGATCATTAATTTCTTTAAAAATAATTTACGTGCTATTGGAATATTTAAACAAGTAATAACAAATGCACTTATTTTTTCTATATTGCAATTTTTATTAATTTTTTTT
The DNA here is from genome assembly GCA_002778355.1 of Clitarchus hookeri. Classification (NCBI taxonomy): domain Eukaryota; kingdom Metazoa; phylum Arthropoda; class Insecta; order Phasmatodea; family Phasmatidae; genus Clitarchus; species Clitarchus hookeri. The sequence continues at coordinate 394,121 of NQII01001922.1, read as the reverse complement.
AGGAAAAAACTTTATGAAATTTTTTACTGATAATGCATATATATATATATATATATATATATATATATATATATTCTCAAATTGATGCGGAACTTAAATCTGATATCTAGGCCTTAACTTTTCGGACCCAGTCGAATGTATTGTTACGCCCTATAGCTCGCACCGGCCGCGAGTTCCCGTTATGCACTGTCCGGCTCTGTGGGAGGTGACCCACCTCGACCCTCCCCTCCCCCAGGCAGACCCGCTCGCTGCCTCGTCACCATCCCCCCTCCACAAACCCGGCAGCCGGGGGAATAACTAACAGCGGTGACGTAGCTGGCGTTACAGACCCTCTCCCTCCCCCTTGCTGGAGAAGCTGACAAGTGTAGAGGACATACAAGAATATTCTGGGAATTAGGACCCTCGGCGCAACGCGGCATTTAGAGAAATTCCTGGGTGATGGCCTACGACCCTATAAATACAAGCCACAGCTGGACTATCGGCAGTCTTGGTAGAAGCCTTTTAGCTGAGTGCGGTGATCGAGCGACGTGCAGAGGTCGGGCGACGGGAGATTGCGAGGCGACGAAGGACGAGGTGTTCGTGGTGTGAATGGACGAGATGGCGTGAAACCCGACGAGTGAAGACTACTATGCGTGAGGATGCTCGGAGGACTCTAGAACACTGCGGACTGGTGCGACCTGCTGGATTAAACTGAGGTGGGACTGAGTAACATGTGATACGGACTTTATCCTAAATATTGGAACTGTCAAATGTGGACATATAATTTGTAAATTAATTGAATAGGTTTTGATACACACACTGTCTATTGGGACTGACTTTTAATTATTATAGTTATGTTAATTTCTTTGAGGTAATACATTGCATTGATTGAAGTCATTAATTGTAAAAAGTAAGTGATATGAATATATTGTGAGATGTTAAGTCGAGAGAATTTAGTTTTTAGTTGTAAATAAAATTAAGAAATTATAATAAACTAATTTATTTAATTAAGATCTTCATCCCTTAACGAACTTGGTTTAGCTCCTGACTTTGAGAAAATTGTAACAGTATGGTTTCAGGTGTTGCAAAAAAATGGCGTTTATTTTGTTTTAAAATGTACTTGAGCTGACATAATACTTTCTTCATTATCTTATCCAATGAGCTGTGCGCTTTGCGTTCGGCGATAGTGATACGAACCAGCCACAACACAGAGCAAGTTTGCGAATCAGTTATCCCGAGGGAATAGTAATAGACCCTGAGCCTCGCAGGATACCGTCCCGGCAAAATATAGACCTACCTTCATGTACGATATGTATACTTTTTTTTTTAGGCAACCTGTTAACACACAGGCTAGGCTTCAATATACTGTGCGCTATGCGCATTCTTGGGACTTTCCTTCCGTTATTGGCCTCGTGTGTCGGTGAGAAGACATTGGCCGTGTCTGAATCCACGTGCCAAGGGCCATGAACTGGCTTCGTGCCCTAGAAAAGTGCACCTAGAGCACGACGTCAAATAGTCGCTGTCCGAATTCACGGCTAGGGAACGAATGCACCCTAGAATATCCCCTTCAGCCAAGGACACGTGTCTCATGCCCTAGATCATTTTTCAATGCTCTACTGTTCGTTGCTCTTTGTTCAACTTTTATCTTTGGGTGACGAACGGTCTTTGAAAAAACTGAAAAATTGTAAGTATTTGTATATTATAAATGGTGTGATGTTTTCTGGCGTTTAACCCGTTGCATCTCATTTATTTTTATTTGTGGAAGGGTCGGCGGATGAAAATGTTTGCTAGCAAATGAAAACTTAAACAAACACGCGGAATTCCCGCCTTGGCTTCAGGTGTAAACAACAGAAATTCGCACATCGATCGGTCAATAATCGAGATACAGACGAACAAGGGTGTACGAATTCGGAGTGCATACTTCTTCACGAAGGGGACAAGAGCTTACATCTCGCGAAGGGCGCAAGGGGAAGTGCGCAAGGGCGTAAGGCGGTGAATTCAGACTCAGAAATTTTCTTACCTGACTGGGCCAAACAGAATCAAACTACTCCGACAGTGAACGACAGTGATTCACAGGCAGGCGTCTAATACGCGTGACAATTAAAATCATCCATCCACGAAAGTGCGTCTGAATTAAAGTGATCTGCAGTTAAGTTAGTCGTGGAAGCTTTTCGCGATAACGATTGTTGTACACAGGATCTGAAGAGGTTACGGTTAACGCCGCTGGCAGTCATTTAGAGGTGGATCGTAGAGTATCAACCTGTTACTTTGTATCTGATACCCGTTTGTAACAGATACTGTAAAAGAGTATACTGCCGAACTATCAGTACTCTTAGTATAAGTTTAACATTCGCCAGTTGTTTGTTGCATTTGCTGTTCCCTGTAAATAATACAAATTTAATTTTATTTATGATATGCAGTTAAATAAAAATTCAATTTCTTTGTTTAGATTTGGCAACTACACAGTTAAACGTTTTACTTCCTTTTTATTAATTTTATTAATTAGATAAACATGATTTATAGCTTAGTCTTTGTTTACACAATTTAAATTTAGCAAGTTTATTATCCACTGTGATAAATTTCCGCCTAAATAAAGTTTTTTTACTGTTTTTTTTTTTCATCCGGAACGCCAATCCAAACAAAGCACTTTATAAGACGCTTACCTGATAACGTGCATGGACAAGGCCCATGGACTAAAGATGAAGTACACCGCTCGTTCGTATTCTGCACATGCACCCAACATTAACCTATCCCAAAGGAAAATAACTGTAAAAGTCACACGGTCAACAGTGATGAACGTGTTTATTTACCTCTTAATTTTTAAACGACAATCACTATTTTATAAGTAAAATACTTTCACCAATTTGAATTTAATCAAACTGCATTACAAATTAGTTAGAGGAAGTATATAAACATCTCAACGCACTTGTTTTCTAAACAGTGTTCTAACCTCAAATCCAATCCAGGCCGTTTTTGCTAGACGTGTTGGCAGAAAAGCAGTTCAGTGTTGGGACACGGAGACTGGTTGTGCGCAGCCAGCGAGATCCGTCTACGTCATCTTTAGTCTATGACAAGGCCAGACCAGAGACTGGCGGATAGCAGCGACGTATTCGGAAATTCCTGTATCTGATACATAGACTGAAGATGATGTAGACCGATCTCGCTGGCTGCGCACAACCAAAACTCCATGTCCCAACTTTGAACTGCTTTTCTGCCAACACGTCTAGCAAAAACGGCCTGGATTGGATTTGAGGTTATAAAAACTGATAGGTAAACAAGTGCTTTGAGAAGTATGTATACTTCCTCAAGCCAATTCGTAATGCAGTTTGATTTAATTCAAATTGGTGAACGTATTTTACTTCTATCATATTGATTGTCATTTTAAAAATTAAGATGTGAACAAACACGTTCATCACTGTTGACCGTGTGTGTGACTTTGACAGTTGTGTGTGATTGGGGTAGGTCAGTGTGGTGGACGTGCGCAGAAGTAGAATAAGCGGTCTACCTCATCTTTAGTCTAGGATCTGATACACGAAGTATCGGATACTTCGTTAACAGATACAATTTTGTATCGGTATCAGTTTGGAGCAGGTACAGAAAATTGCTGTAACAGCCCATATTTACAGTCGACTGTATCGGAAGGAGACGGACGTTACTCTCTGGAATAAAAGCACCAGGTTGTCCCAAGTGCGTGGGAGGAGCTTTCTCCGGGACGATGTGCCGTTGTTGCTCGCACGCGCCTTGTTCGATAGCGACTATTTACTCCCCTCCAANCCCTTCACCAACGAGCTTGCTTCCAGACGCCAGACGCCGCCGTACTGTGCTGACCGCGTCAAAACAAACACGTGGCGCGAGCGGGCGCCTGCCCCGTCCACCCGCCAAAGCCGCCGCACAGAATATGAGACTGTTCAGAAGCGACTCCGAGTGCGCCGGCCGCTTGTACCGCGGGGCCGCGGTGATGTAGTGGTTACACTACTAACATCACACCTAGGCGAACCGGGTTAGATTTCCGGCGGGGCAGCTCCCGGATTTTCGCACTTGGGAATCGTGCCGGACGATGCCGCTGGCCGGTGGGTTTTCTCGGTGATATCCGATTCCCCCCCTACCTCGTCCTTGCATTCCGGCGCTTCTCCACGCTCACCTCGCTTCACCCTCGTTGGCTCTCAAGACCTCGATGTTAAGAGCCGTCCAAATCTCTTCGCACACTCGCCCATTCGCTGGACACTCTTAATAATACTGCAAAACGTTCATTACTGGCCAGCTTTCTGCCAATAGAATGCCGAGTTGACATTGTCCCAGGTAAATGTTCTTTCGTACTTAGAATAACATACACACTAAATTTTTTTTTGCACTTTTACAAGAAAAATCCTTGGAAACCCAGTTGCCAAGAAAATCCTTTGTAAAACTTAAAACAGTTATCTTGTAAAATCTGCAAAACATACATGTTAATATTACAAATTATAACCTTGTATTACAAGTTACGTTATTGAGAAGTGTACATAAAATTACTTTTTTCTTCTAGAAAACATTTTCAATGAGTTAATAACATAGCATAACTTAAAAAATATTTCAAAATATAATTTTGGGGGAAAAAAAGTACTTCGCCAGCATGGGAACTAGAGCCCACACACATGCTTTGTATTAATAGCCCGCAACCGTGACCACAATACCAACTTGACTTAAGAACTTAAGACTTATGTATATAAGAAATCTAAATCCAAATACTTATAAAATATTAAGGAAGTTACTTGATATAAAGGAATACATTTATTTCATTTTAAAGAGTTCTGTGTAACTAGAAACATTAACAGTCACGTTTTATTGAAATTGGGGTTTTAATATTATAAGTAGAGTTGTTTTAATTGTTTTGCGTTATTTGAACTTGCAATACATTTATAATACATACAAACATTTATTTTTTCACGCAACTATACTTTACATCACCCATAGTTTTTGTACAAACAGCTATATACTTTTTTACGTTGTTGAGTGTCCGCCATTTTGATGAAACTCGTGGACACGGGTCAGTATAGTAAAAACATTTCTTGAGGTCTATTACAAACACGGCCCTTGTAGTTTTACAAATGAATAGTTTTACAATATAAATCATTGTACTGTTACAAGCATTTGTAAAATTACAAACAATTTCTCAGTAAAAATTACACATTTTTTTACAGCGTACAATCCACCCTGTTTATCTGATTAATTTGTCCTTTGAGTGTTGCCGACGCAATAATATTTTGCAGACAAACTTATCGAAACTGCCTACGAAGTGATATTTCGTCGCCCATGTCTTTAAAGAATGCGGATACGGCAAACTCAATGCAACTCGGTTAAAGTTAGCCCACGTAATTTTACGTCGGCAGCACTCAAAGTGTTACATACTCTGTGACTTTATCGCATGAACTAGGTTGGGCTCGGGCTGTTTCTACACGTGCATTGCTGGTTCACAGTTCTGCAGGGAGTGACAGGAAACGAGCTGCTCGATAACAAGAGTAACAAGAAAGCACAAGTGTTTCAAGTGCATCCTACCACCTGTTGAACTCGCCAAAGCCATAGACCAAAGATGAGGTAGACCGATGATTCGTCTTCTGCGCATGTACCCAACATTGACCTACCCCAAAGGAACACGACTGTCAAAGTCACATGGTCAACTATGACGAAGGTGTTTGTTTATATTTTACTTTTTAAATGACAAGCATTATTATATTATTAAAATACTTTTACCAGCTTTATTTCAGCCAACCTGCATTACAAATTGGTTACAGAAAGTATTAAAAAAATCGCAAGACACTCGTTTAACTAAACAGTGTTATAAACTCAAACCCATGCGGTTTTTGCGAGTCGTGTTGGCAGAAAAGCTGTTCAATGTCGGGACAAGGAAATTGGCTGTGCGAAGCCAGCGAGATCGGTCAACCACATCTTTAGTCTCTGGCCAAAATTCCCAGTCTCTATCACAGTTCCACGTGAAGAAGAAACTACTATTTTCTAGTTACTCCACGTTGCATGGTACACCGTCAGTGGAGTTTTCTCGGCTGAGTTCGAGAACCATCGCACCGATTATCACAGCAGCATACGTCTCAAAGAAAAAAGAAGACAATGTGCAGTAAAAAAATTTTTTTTGTCTGCTTAGCAAAAACATTAATGCAATCAGAAAGACATTAAGAATTTACGAAAATAATTATTACCGTAGACCTGGAAGTCGATGCAAGAATTTTACTAGTGGTAGNGAAAGACATTAAGAATTTACGAAAATAATTATTACCGTAGACCTGGAAGTCGATGCAAGAATTTTACTAGTGGTAGATGAACTTCATTTATGAAATTTTTTTATCGGATGGATAGTTTGTGCCATTAGACGACAGTATAAATTATGCTTCGACGTGGTCCTTATTAAAATTGTCTCAAGGACATTTTTATAATTAAATGAGATAGGTTTCACGAATTTCATGAGTTATATCAAAAGCTGAAAAATTAAATGAGTGAATACCGTCAAACAATTTGAAGTGAACCAGTGCGTCAAGTGCCGTTTTCACCCTGAAGAGAATTTGAATGCTGACTGTATTCGCCGTCGCGCCCCAAATATATTTTCAATGTTAGATAATACAATTGCGAGAAGTAAACTACCGTTCAGCTGAAAGATGCACGCTTACGCCAAACGAGGCAAAACTTCACACTTAAAAAAAAATCCTTAAAAAAAAAAAAAATATTTTTTATTAGGTCGTTTAAAATTTTACACCCGAGCGCGACGCGAAAAGCGCGGGAAGAGACGTAGGGCTGAGGGCCGGAAGCGTAAGAGGAAATGGAAATATGAAGGATTCAGAGAAGACCTTAAAAGGGGAAACATGCAAAGCGTTTTAGGCGCGCTCTACCTGACTTCGTTTTGACAGCTCGCGTTAACAAGACGTACTTCCGTAGGCGGGAACCGCGCCTCGGCCAAGGCTAAATCTCTCTCCCTCTTTCTCACACTCTCTTTACCTTCGCTTGAGCTCTTAGCGAAATCTTGTTATTCCTTATCGCGTTGCTTATTCTCCTCCTCGCTCGAAGCGGCAAACAGGGCAGTTTATTCACGACTGAATTCGACGATGCGCGCTGCCGCGGTAAATGGCTATTAGCATCACCGACGCGACTTAAAACGTACTCCCGCCAATCGTCAGGGTTCCAGGTGGGCCATGCTTGCCGGAGCTTTACCACGCAGTGTTCTGGAATACAAATGCGAACTCCAGCCGCATATGCAAGCAAAATGTCGTCACTGGCAAGCGACATGTCGGAATGCCGCCAGTGTTGCCAANAGTACAAAAGCGAACCAGCCGCTTATACAGCGAACTCCAGCCGCATATGCAAGCAAAATGTCGTCACTGGCAAGCGACATGTCGGAATGCCGCCAGTGTTGCCAATCTAGCCTTTTTCCCCGTTAAAAATCCATCTTTTTCGAAGTTCAGTTTACCAGCATTAATAATTTTATCCCGCCTAGCGAGAAATATAACTTTTTTTCATGCAGTGTAAGAAATACAACATAGTGGGATAAATTCAAACAATACAACAGCGACGAGTTGTTTACCTCCCATCTGAGGGTGCAGAAATTAACCCCGATGGTTTAGAGCAAACCGCATTAAAAAAAAAAAAAAAAGTATTTATCATTTTTAATTTTTTGGGGTTTTATAAACGTGGGGTGTTTGAAAAGCTAAGTTATAATTAAATTTATAGTAATTATTTTATTTTAAATAGTTTTACAAAACGTAGCTTCTTTGAAGGGAAAATGTATCTTTTTTTTGTGTGTGTGGTCTAGCAGGGATTATTTCTGAAAACTTGTTGGCAACACTGAACGCCGCCAGTCAGCGTCTGGTAACTTGCCAGTTTTCGCAGCACGCACGAGCCAATTAGACAAAATAACTTTCCCAGAGCCTCGCGCGGCCAATCAGGGAATAAGTAGCCCCGCTTCAAAGGAACCGCCATGCGAATTTCACTTCTGTATACGTAACTATTCTGTGATTTTTACAGTTGTGTGGCGACTACTCAAACCCTGCCCTCAGTCTGACTCTTTTCTTTAGAGGCATCTATTTAAAAAAAAAATTGTGAACTTCCCAAGGTCACGTCCGGCAGTGAAGCTGGTTCTACAATACAGCGACGCGTTGCGATGCCTGACGACGCGATGGGCGGCGACGACGAGCTGCACTACTTGCTGTTTCACAATTGTGTGACGATCTATTGGCGACGCACGCCGTCCGAGATGGTGCTGCTGTCTATTTCAAGGGCGACAATTACATTTTTAGACCTCACAAATGTAACAAAAGACATGCGAAAAACATCGACACTGTATGTTTTAAGTGGGCAGAAGATAAGCAAATAAGGTCGTATGAACGCGATGAAAACTACGTATTAGCATACAGCGAGTACGAGAGACATCAAAAACGAAGGAGAATTATTATTTCCGTGTTGTTAACAGGCGATTTTTATGACATTGCCCAAATGTATACGAAGCCTTGTCTTCTCTTTTCTACATCAATGCAGCAACAATGTAAATACAAATACAAAGACGTGAGCGTAAACGGGCTTGTCTTCAAAATGTAAACAAATAGTTTTTCTTACTCTCCACTTAAACAAACACTTGTTCCTCTTCTTCTTCGTCGGCTATCGCCGACTGAGCAGACAATCGCGAAGCCAGAATTTCGCGCAAACGCACTCATCGCCGACGTACTGCGATAGACTGCCGCTTCATCCTGATTGGCTACAGCTAATTGCATCGCATTGCATCGCTGTATTGTGGAACCATTGCGATGGCAGTGGAAATAGCACAAACAAGATAAGTATTGCGACGGCAACACAAAATAATACAAACCAACTTCGCGTGTGTTCTGTTTCCTCGGAATTTTAAGCGGTGACTATAGGGTTTTAATACAACAATCTGTTTAGAAAATATACAGAATTTCGCTATAATTTAAAACACCGTTTCACAGAAGAATACATATCGTTAACAAAGGGCCATACACAGCAATTTTTTTTATGACGCTGACAATTTTCAACGAGCATATTTATGTTTCATTATCCAAATTCATAAGTTGGGAACCAAATATCGTCTTTCCTTTCTGTGTTAATAAAAGATTTACATTGATATAATTCGTAGCATTTTAAAAATCAGAATACACACAACTGCTTCAAGTTAGATCCATGTGACAAGAGCGTCCAAGTTATTCGGAGCCCACTAAAAATCAGAAGGCTCCGTCTTATTTAGCGTCCTGTGCATAACAGTGAGACGCGTGACCTCGAACTATACCCTAGGGGCCACGGTGGCTGAGCGGTTAGATTGCTCGCCTCCCACCAAGTCGAACCGGGTTCAAACCCGGCCGGACCACTCCCGGATTTCCGCAAGTGGGAATCGTGCCGGACGATGACGCTGGTCAGCGAGTTTTCTTGGAGATATCCTGTTTATCCCGCCCTCGCATTCCAACGATGCTCCATTCTCACGTCATTTCACCCTCATCGGCTCTCAAGACCTCGTTGTTAATGGCCACCAAAATATTTCAACTCAAATCCAGCCACACACGCCAGCAAAATGGCGTCACTAACCAGTAAAATATTGGAACGCCGTTCGCTAATCAGAACCTGGTGACCTGCTTGCCCATCGGCATTCCAACCAATAGAGAAACTTTTGCAACAAGCAGTAACAAATCAGACATGAGACTAGTTCCCAGAGTCTCACAAAGTCAATCGGCGAACGGGAAGGAACCGCCAAGCCATTTTATATCCTTATACTTAGCTACTTTGTGGTTCGTGTCGACTTAAGCACAGCACGCATCACAGAATTTCATGTTTGCAGAAGCTGGAACTGGAAGTTAAAGTGGGTATGACGGGATTAAGGAGAGTGTACTTTCAAAATACGGATTAATTTTTTTTCGTGTTTTCTTTATTACTGGTGAACAGGCGTGTATAAATTGGTTGGTTTTAAGGTGCCGTATCTCTTCCGACGAAACTGAGATGTCGTAATTATGGCTACTATGATGCCCACATTCAAATAAAATACAATTAAAGACTCAACATACGCCACAAACATGAAGCCGACTGCAAAAACAAAATCATAGTTTTGTACTGCGCCTGCTTTTCTGCGAGAAAAATGACATAAAAGTATTTTTTTTAAATGTAGTTTAAGGAAATAAATTGTGGCCATGATAGCTTGAACGAATACATACTTTGACACTTTTACAAAGATTCAACTTAACACCAAATAGGGGAAGTCTTCGAAACAAGAGGAGTCATTTTAAGTATGGGGCGCATCGAAAAATTTCTTGTGCTCAACCCCCAAAAACATAAATTAGTGTGTATCTGAAAGGGCTAAAATTGGTTAATTATTGTGTCTGCAACCAAGGAACAAAAAGCTAATGGTCGAGGATACGAATACATGTAAAATTCTAGCGCAGGGTTTCAATTAATCTGTCCACTTAGAAATAATTACAATGCTCGACGGGCCCCACTAACTCACGACAAAGTCGCGGATCGTTTAACATAGTCAGTTTATATTTATAAATGTAATATATGAAATAATATAACTACAAGTTTTGCGCTAGTGATATATGTTAAATTAGGTAATGGAAATCAAAAGTATACATTAAAAATAAATAGTTAATAAAAAATCTTGTCCTCAGGCCAGTTTGACGAGTTTGGCGAGTCACATGTGACCCGCGGGCTGCTAATCGAGTAACATTTGAGCGTATGGGTCATTGAACCCACATAATTCTCCCAGCCTTAGTTATATGCAGTTTCACGGAATTTTCGCGAATTCATTTCAGGACAAGCTAGACTTCAAACTTATACACATTTTGCTTTAATTTTAATTGGATTGCAGTTTGTAAGCTACGCCCTGGACGCATTTCAACCAATAAGTAACGCGCAAGAAAAAAAAAGTACCGCATCCCGTGCCACCTGATCTCGTGTAAAAGTGGAGCAACAACCAATGAACAACTAACTGAGGCTCGAGTACACAAACGATTGTGGAATCTAACTTGTCGCCAAATGATTCCGCGAAATTTCTGGGTCTCTAGTTATGAGTAGAGACCTGAAAAATTTCGCTTTTTCATTTCGGGACAAGCTAGAACTCGAAACCTCGTACGTTTGTATGGCTAATGCTATTGGTCCACCCGTTAGTTTACACCTCCTGGAAAACTCTGAGCCAATAATAAATGCACAGCAAAATGCAGATCGAATCACCGTATTTCGCTAATACAACACGCAACCAATGAACAGTGATATTTGCATGATTTTACATACGACAATGGAGTACAGCCTACAGGTAGTTGAACTCACGAATTTTTCAGGTCTCTTAGTTATGAGTAACTACTGCGACATTGCTAAGAAATTTACAGCAGGCTGTGTACACTAAAGGCTATCTGCTACATTCAGCCTCAGTTTTATAGTTTACGCACCATAATAACGGTTTTAGGAAATTAGCAAGACGGAAATGATGAAATTACTCAATTGAGAAATGCAATTCATATAATATACGAGACACCAAAGGCTCTCTGCTACATTCAGCCTCAGTTTTACAGTTTACGCACCTTCATTAAAGGTTTTAGGAAATTAGTACGAATTAAGTGATCACACTATTATTTATTTACTATTTAGAGTTAAACCTATGCATGTTTTTATTAATGCTCTGCTTGGACTACAACTTATCTGACATACCCTTAAGAAATCCGAGCTAAAAAAAAGAAATGTAATAAAAAAGTGTAAAAAACACACTGAACCAAGTAACTGTAAGTAAAAAAGTAACTGCACAGGCTTTATCGCTACTATACAAGAACTTAATTTTCTACAAAACATTTAAGTAGTTAACATTTTAAGATGTACGGCAAGACAAACTTGTTATTTCAAGTATTATAATATACAAGAAATAAAACGTGGTTTTTTTAATACACGAAATGATTACTACAAAACAGATAAAAAAGCTTAACTCTTCGAGATATTGTTAGATCTGATAGAAGGCATAATATTTGGGATAATATAATTTAAGTAGTTATATTCAAAAGATATATAATAGAGGTTATTTATAAAAATTCGATTAATATTGTAATATAATTTTTTTAAACTTAGTAAAAATTCAATAGAAGAGTAATTTTGTTCAACACGTTTTTAAAATGTTTTATTTAAATTGAAAGAAACTAGTTAATTTAATTGAGTTAACAATGATATTACAAACAATTTCTTACACAGTGAAAATTATTATTGCATTTGATATGCCTTCCGTTTTTTTTAAAATTAAAAGGTTTGAAATAAACTGGGAATGCATTTTCTAATTAAGTGTTATTATTATTATAGTGAAGTCATTAATCATTGTATATCTATATTTAAAGTAGGTAATTTATATTTACAACTTCATTTTAATTATCTTGAAGTTTGTGAAAAGTTTATATAGCTTTTATTCAGTAGTAAGAATGTTAACAATATTTAATTATTTATTTATCTGTTTATTTAATTTCCTTTGTAGTTGTTGTTAATTTTAAACATTTATTTCACTTTAACTAGTTTCCACGTAGTTATTTTCTAATTTTCTAGTTGTTATTTTGTTGTTAATTTTATTTTTTTTAGAAGTTTTTATATAACTTAAAGGCTTCTTCTAAATTAAAATTATTATTTTTTATTTTACTCATGACACATCACAACACATCCAAACTTCACAATTTTTCACTTAGCATACATTGATACAAGACGCCTGATGGGCGTATCTGAGTTCGTGAAGGACGGAGGTCTTAACAAAAATAACAGAAGTAAATGAGATTTTTATTTTATTCACACAGCTATTATTTACAGCATTAAATTTTCTATCTGCATTATTACTCTATTTGTTTCTCAGCGAGGGAAATATTTAATGTCTATTTCAACTTTAATTAACGTCCTCTTAACGTCTCTTTTTGGTTGTAGTCAATTAACTCATACTCATAATTTACACACGTTCAGTTTTTCTGTTGCCATAATCCGTAATGACTTTCACTCATGCATCCAGTCCAGAAGCCCAGCCTGTCAGTCGCACTATTCCCCGCGCCGATGCTCGCAGTCGCAGATTTTCCACCCGCTGGCCACTTCTCTCGTCGCTCGTTTTGCTCGTCGCCTATCGCTGAAACTCTAGCCATTCATCAATTCAATAACTCCTGGCTCGGAGGCCCGTCGCATTTTTATTTTCTCTGGCCTTGACCTGGAAAGTTCGATGCACTTCAAGTCATGATGAGAGAAACTAGGGCAGTAAAAAATTATAAAATTCTTCAGATAAATGTAGAAACTTAATACAACCAAGGTCAGCAGCGCGCGCCGCAAAAGGATTATCGTGTCGGCTCGCTTTTTGTAACAGATACGCGGTTCCAGGTTTATCGCGCGCTGGTCATTCAACACATTCCATTGACTTGCCGCCGCTATCATATAACTACTCTATCTTTCACTTCCACACGCTCGCGCGGGACAAAGCAGTGAGTGCGTAACAATATTCTGATTAATTAAATGCGAATATAAATTTTATCAAGTAAAAATCATGTATAAAGTTTTTTTTATTAGAAAGTGCGAACCAGTTTTAATAATCAATAATTCAATACTATTAATGCATTTTAACCATATATTATTCCTGCTTCCATTAGAGAAATAACACGTTATTTGTAATCACTATTAATTTGAGTCGTATATCTTTTCTAGCTCTGTTGTGTAAATGCGGCAGTACACAGTTTATGCAAGGAAGACATTCCAGCAAGTTCTGAGCTAATGAAGTCCTATACAGAGGAATAAATTACAACATGCCTGAATGTAACTGAAGTATTGTACATTATAGAGAAAATGTTAAGATTTATACTTCTTTTCCCCTTGAAAACATGTTTTATTACCTAAATATTAAACCCTTAAACAATTTAAAATTTTAATTCTTTGTTAAAACATGTTTACTTTTAGAAGAAATTTTTGTTGAATTTTTAATTTAAAAGACATATAGGTAAAAAAATCTTAATATTATAATGTATGCAGAACACCTCTTTTTTTAATTAACCAAGACGGTTTTTTTATATTATTAATGTTCGTAAAATTACAAACAAATTTTGTGTTAACTTTTAACGTATAGCAAACTTAAGTATATATTTTAACTGTAAATTCGAGGGAAAAAATATTGTTACGCATAGCCGTTTCGCTTCCATCCCCCCCCCTCCTCCTCGGGCAGCCCTGAAGGTAGTCTCCTCAGGGTGAGTGAGTGAAGAGATTTGGGCATAAAGGTCTTGGAGAGCTGATGAGGGGGAAGCGAGTATGGAGAGGTGCCAGAATGAAGGGAGGGGGGAAACGGGAGATCCCCGAGAAAACGCGCCGACCAGCGGCATATTCCGGCACGATTCCCACATGCAAAAATCCGGGAGCTGCCCCGCCGAGAATCGAAACCCGGTTCGCCTAGGTTGGAGGCGAGTAGTCTAACCACTACAACACCACTGCGACCCTTCTCCTCATGGACGAACATCAACGGTGTTTTGGGGGGTAAGGGTAGCTACCACACAGACAGTTTTACGCCTCCGGAGCTGACGTCATTCCCGTCTTTGGAAGAATTAACGAATTGGGTGCCAATTTTCTTGTCACCTCCGCCGGCGTGACTCGAGATGCGAAGAACCTTCTAGGCTAAATAAGCCGCGGCGTGCCTCTACGTTGGTAGTCTTGGATGGACATTAGCACTGGGTGTGTACGATCAGGGGGACGACATGTGATGGTGAAGGGACCACCGTGAGTACTGTGTGCGTGCGACTAGGGACAGCAGAAACTCTCACTGATCGGCTGGACGGTAAGTAATTGGGACTTTTTTTATAGTCCATTCACGGTTACTTACAACTTTTCTGAAGCCCTGCTTAAGTTATGCTTCCAGGATATTCCTCCACCTCATGCAAACAAAGCTAGAATATTACACCAGAAGGACAACGCACCGCATTCGTGCGCACACAATATAATAATATTTTGCATAAGAACTGTTTCCTACTACACATTACCAACACACATAATTTATCTCTGTTTATATTAATATTAATTATAAATTAAATATTATGATTTAAGAAATAAAATATAAGTAAACGTGCAATTCAACCAAAAATAAGGTACGTTTTTGTTAAAACAAGTATAAAACACTTGAAGTGTAAATGGTAGGGATACAGTTGCTATACTTATTTTAATATAATTGCAAATGAATTAAGAAAATACATTTAGTTATTTTATTTTAATTATACCTTCATCCTTTATGAATTTGGGTACGCCCTAGACAAACAGAAACATAATGCTAAAAAGACAATTTACTTAAAAGGAACTTGCGGTAATTTTTTGAACAAGGAACATTTTTATATCATAAATTAAACAGGAAAGAAAAGTGAGCCGCAGGAGAAGTATTGTATATTTACGAGAGTAATAAGTAAATATATTAAAATATATAATTTGACATAAACCTAACAAATTCATAACAAAATATTTTACATATGGCTACGAACATTCAAGAAAATTAAAGCGGTTTAAATCTCTGTCAAGAAGGGAAAAAAACGTGAAAGGTTGTTTCCCCAGTGAGAAGATAGGGACTAAGAATATCTCAGAAAACTTTTTATAAAATATATTTTTGAGTAATATATGTATTTTATAAACCTTTAGCGATATTTACATGTCTGAAAAAAAAACCGTTATTACCTTTTTCAAGTATGTACTTTTAATTTTTTTAGATGTATTAATTTTATTTATTTTTCACTTTTGTCATGAACACATTCTCTCGAGTACCCCTCCTATACTGGAAGTTGGTGTGAAAAGTGTACTTGACAGATGTTTGTTATGGATAGAGAATATGAAAAGAAATAGTTTTTTTTTTCTGACTCATTTATCGAATTTAGTTACACTTACAAAGTTTACAAAAATACAGAGGTAATAAATCTGCGACTTTTAGAAGACGACGGTTACAATTTGAATACCTGTTTCTCAAACAGGCAAATTTGGGCATTTTTCATAACATAATTATGTAGTTATCGCAGTTTTTGGCAAAACGTAGCCTATTTACACCGGAAATACAGCTTACGGTACTGAGGAGAGGGCGAGCTAAGTTATCGCCATTCCCAAGCCAAGTACAAAGCAGGAACGTTACAATGCTGGCATTTCCTTCACATTTTCCACAATGTTTCCTTTTCTCTTTATCTATCCCCTCTCTTGAAACTGCCACCGTTTCTTCCCAAAGTGAGCTTTCGAAGATTTTTTGTCTTATGTTTCGTTCGGCAGCTCACAGTTTCTTTCCATCTCGAGAACGTCCCGCAGATATACGCATCATCTTTCTTATCTTCTCCAGCTCCCAATCTTGCCTTCGACGACGTCTTTCCGTATCCAGTTTCTCCCCAAGTACGGTTTATTCAATTTGAATTATTTAAATCAAATATACGTTTGTATCGGGTTTTGCGTTGCAAGGTTATGAAGAGATGAGAAGACCTAGGTCGGCTCCAGAAAACGTGAATATAGAACTCGGTGCTCAAATTCTGAGTCACGAAAATATTATGTTATAGTTAATTCTACTCGCTACACATGCCATCAAGATCGCTGAAGACATCTTATGAAATGTCTAATTTTTAGTTTTTCTACAATAAAGATTGAGTATCGAGAGCTACCCAAATTGAGTTTACATGAAAAAAAGTTATGTAACTGACAACTGCTGTAAACAATTTTTTTAAAAGACTGTTTTTTAAATGTTTCGACATATATCGATAGTCAGTCGAATTAATCCTGCAACAACCAAAGAGCACAGAGTAAATAAAAAAATTATCGTTTATGAATACTGCTTATTAACATCTAATTACAAATCCACTAACTTACAAGCTAATATATTCTTATCAGTAACAAAAAAACTTTTCTGGCTTGCAATTTAAACAGGGTTCGAACTCAATACATTGATCGGGACGTCAAATTTACTATACGAGGAAGTGAAAAGAAAACTTATGGTTTTAATAAAACCTTAGACTATAAATTAGGTCATTTTTTACAGAACTGGAAACCATTTCTGAGCCCCATTTTAGTTGGCAAATTATGTTCACATCAATTTCTTAATTTAGAAGTATGATAAAAATTCCTTCCGTCTTGCACGCCTATTTGATTATTTAGTAAGTAATAATTACAGAACCAGTAAACAACAGTGACGAATATTGAGTGTAAATGAAGGGTTACATAATTCTAACTATCCAGTGAGTTTGCACTCCGTGTAGTGTGGATATTAAACTGATTTCTTGAACTTGGCCTGCAAACACCTCACGCAATCTGCTAATAATACTAGTCATTATGGCGATATAGCAAAAATTCCCTCATACCCAACAATATTCAAATACAATATTTTATTCTCAACGTGATTTTATACATTTATTGAGGTATCTGGCTGCTCATGTCACTTTTATTCAATTTATTTTTTAATTATTTAATTTATTCTGGATAGTTCTTTAATTTTTGTAGGGAACTACTACGATGATTAAAGTTTATATTTGAAGGTGTTACAAAAAGTTTAATGTGTAAGTTGGTAGTGGCGAGAATTTATTGGTTTTATTCTAAACTGATTTGAGACTTAACAGTAGAAATAGTAGCAACGTATTTTTTTTTTCTAAATATTTCACAGTGACACTGGTTTAAAACGAGAGTCTGTGGATCGCCGAGTCGTGAAGTGTTTGCGGGCGGCCATCATTACAGTGAATGCGTGTTTTCACCCATAATTTTTCAGCATAGGTAGTGTCCCAACCTAACCGGACACCCTAAACTATCCTAGGATATTGGGTGAATGTGCGTGTTTGTAGTTTATTCTAACGTAACCTCTAATTAGGGCCACCTGTTTTTTTTTTATGAAAAGATTCCACTGCTAGTTGCAAAACACGTTAGTTCAGAATCTATTTCGTGGTTTGGATAATTCCACCTCTCACACGTCCAAGGTGTCTGCCAGTCAATCACCGACGTTCGGTGTCGGGATGAGTTAATTCCGATTGGCGCAGTGGAATAGAAAATGTCTTCTCGCACAGACACGCGGCCAATAGCCAAACGAAATTTGCAAGTGTGCACGTACGAAGTTGAAGTATAGCCTGCTGTTACGAATTGTGGTCAGGCCCTTAGCTGAGCGGCCTGCCTGATCACACCTTCACTTATTTGTCCAGGACACGGGCCGTGATCGGTGAAATTAGTTATGCAATCGCAAACCACAGAAACCCCCTCCACCAGCCAGTAAACGGGGACAACGCAGACGATATAGGACAATGTAGTCTGAGGGCGGTGTCTTTTGTCGTCGGGCCACTGGAACTTGACCACTGAAGATGGATGTGTCCGGCCGTCGACTTGCGCCATCTTAATCAGCCTCCGGAATCATGAACAAGGTGGGGACTCTCCAATTAGGCTTTACTAAGAAAGTGGCTGGTTAAATTAATATAAAATAATATCATTTAATATTTTAGTATATTTGTATAGCTCGCCCCATTCATATTCAATCATATTTATATTGAAATAATATTGTACAATCTTAATGTTAGATAAACCTCTTTTATATAGTGTTCATTACATAACTCTTATCAATAACTTGCTACGCCCCTATATACCCGTTAAAGATAAATATCAACAAAATATGAAAATCTTAACACTGGGCATAAATATTTTCGCGAAAAACATGTGGCCCTACCTATAATAGTATTCAAATACGTGTTTTTGCAGTTTAAACTAACCTAGAAGATTTTGCGAATAAGTGGCTCGTTATCACGCGCATGCCCAGTAGTAGGGACACCTGAATTTCGCGGAAAGATTTCCGTGCGTGCTAGACTTCAATACTATGCGGGCGTACCAGCAGTTTTATTTTATTTATTGGCGGCATATCTTTGTGCGAGGTCATTTTCATACTTGACTGGCCAATCAGAATAACGTAACTCCAATACTGTGCGTCTGCGATTCGCGTACATGTGCCTAAGACGCGTAACACGCAAACCATCCAATCACGACGCTGCGTCTGAGGAAAAGTGTTTTGAAATACAACCGGTCGTGTGATTTTTTCATGAAGATCGGGTGTCCCTACGCATTAACAACGGCTACGATTGAGTACAGGCGTGTTCTTGTAACGGTTAAGGCCCTTTCACACAATAAAAGTTCTTTTTAAATTTTCTTCGAATTTGTTGAATTCAATTCCTTGAATGCTGTGTGGCGTCACTCGGACGTCATAATGGCGGCTATTTTTTTCTTTCAAACAATTGAATGACTCAAATTTTTTCAAAGATTTTGGTTTAGAACATGTTCAATATTTTTTTTAATCCAATTTTTTCAACTGGCACTCCGAATTATTAAAACAGTATAAAGTCTGTAGTGTCTTAATACAGCAATGCGCATTTGAGCTACAAAAATATTTGCATATATTTATTTCATACGATGTTAATATATCATCTTAGAAAGAGAAAGGTTTGTTCTAATTTTGACAAATTATTTTTGTGCAATATATTGTATGCAGGGGTTTTAAAAATTACCAATCTTATTTATAATNTTCTAATTTTGACAAATTATTTTTGTGCAATATATTGTATGCAGGGGTTTTAAAAATTACCAATCTTATTTATAATATTTTAAACTAAAATATTATCTAAAATTGTAAGTTACCACTTTAATATTTATTGAGTACAACTGCATGTGTGAAAAGTCTTTAAAAAATTTGAAGTAATAATTCACATTCTTTTGAATACAATCCTCTGAAGTGCATGANACATGTGTGAAAAGTCTTTAAAAAATTTGAAGTAATAATTCACATTCTTTTGAATACAATCCTCTGAAGTGCATGAGAACACACTTTTAGGGCACTGGGGACCATTTTCTTCTAGCATCTACAATGGAACTTTCAAATAGAACGAACAAATAATATGTATCTCAATCTATTTGTACCTAGCGAGTTGGCGCAGTGGTTAAATTTTATTCTCTCGTTCGGGAGGACATGGGGTACGAATCTTGATCCGGCCATCATGGTTTCGGTTTTCCGCGGTTTCCCGAAATCACTTCAGGCGAATGCTGGGTTGGTTCCTTACTGCAGGCTATGGCCAATTCCTTCCCCGTTCCCGCTTCTCTGAGCAACTTGGAGCAGCAATGGCCTCGCTGGCGAAGAGACGTTAAGCCCTATCACCTACCTCAATTCATTTATCTCGTAATTAAATAGTCGTAAACAATTTTTTTTTTAACTTTTTATAATGGGTGGTCGGGTGCATACTTGGACGAACCCCGTGGTCACACGCTCGATATATTTTTTTTCCAGCGATACGGACGACAGTAACATGCGTGCTCAACGCCCAACGCCTCGTACGCGCAAGGCGCTGAACCGGCGACTTACTTAAACGTAACGAAAGCTCAGACGTGACTACACTGTACGGTTTTACTTTTATTCTGCGCAGGGAAGCTTTAAATATGGGAAAAACAAAACCTTACGGTCTTATATAATTGGTTTTTTTAAATATTTTCTGACAAAAAAGTCATACTCCCAGTATATTATTTATTTGCCAGACACGCGTAAAGGCTCAAAACAACAAATGTGCAGAAAATACGTTCGGGTTACTAACTCTTAATACCGAGCTACTGGTAACTGGGTGCGTGGGAATGTTAACTTGTACATAAAGAAGCTAGACAGTGCTTTCAAAAGTGTCAAATAAATAGTGAAGCGCGTTCGTACCAGATATTAAAAAAAAAAAAAAAAAAAAAAANCATTGCGATCTTGCCTACTGCACGCCACTAAACTGACAAGCAATAACGACTCCTCCGATGACAACTGACGCAGTCACGGGGACGAGCAGTGAGTGATTCACGCAGGAAGTCACGAGTCGCGGGCAAAAAACTGGTAAGATGCGGCCTTGTGGCTGGCGAGCGTGCACGTGACGTACCTCATCTACACTGACGAGCCAAAAAAACTGGTACACCTGCCTAGTATAGTGTAGGGCTCCCCGAGCACGCAGAAGTGCTGCAAGATGACGTGGCATGGACTCGACTAATGTCTGAAGGTATGCAGGAGGCAATTCACACCACGAATCCTGCAGGGCAGTCCACAAATCCAATATGCACCAATTTGAGAAAGGGTTGCACGTCTGTCACGTTTAATGATTGTCGTCAGTCCTCGTTTGTCCCGATCTTTCACGATCTTTTTCCGGCCGCAGCGATGTCGAAGATGCGATGTTTTACCGGATTCCCGATATTCACGGTACAATCGTGAAATGGTCGTACGCGAACATCCAAATGTTATCGCTACCTCGGAGATGCTATGTCCCATCTCTCGTGCGCCGAATACAACACCACGTTCAAACTCACTTAAATCTTGATAACCTGCCGTTGTAGCAGCAATAACCGATCTAGCTACCGACCGCACCGCGTTACTCTGATTGGTTCCATACCTCTGTTATTTGCATACGCACGCCTATACCAGTTTTTTTGGCTCTTCAGTGTACATAGGCCAGCACATCGCGACCGTCTGTCCGACATTCCCAGCTGGAGTTAATAACTTTCAAGGGCTGCTGTGCACGCCCTAAAAAGGAACGTTTTAATGTTTCTACCATCTCACATGGATTACGTGTTGCGTAAAAAAAAAATACTGATTTATTTTCTCTTGCAGAAATTCACCAATAGCGAGTGATAAATCACAACCGTTGCAGGGGCGCTGCAAAAACCTGTTGGGTTGGTAACAAGTCGACCCCATGAAATCGTAACTACGTCAAGCCCGATAAACGGGTTGCAATGTCATGTTCGTTTGTAAATATTCTGTATGTCAAAATTTATGTTAAGGTGGAAAAAGGACACTTAAAAAGAAGCCTTTAAATTTGCATTTGCAATTAAGTATTTTAATCATAAATATTTTTAGTTTTTAATATTTCGTTAGTTTTTTCACGATTTCTGTTGGTAATATCAAATAAACAATGCAATCTCTCTCTCTCTCTCTCTCTCTCTCTCTCTCTCTCTCTGTCTGTCTCTCTCTCTGTCTCCTGCTGTGGTCACGGCGATAATTTTGTATTTCTTCATCAATTACACATGCAATCACACACACAGGGCGGTGTATTTCGTATTTTCTTTTATAGGCGTGTCTAGCAATTTGCTACCACTTAAAAATAAACTGACAATCACAGACACTGCGATTGAAAGTGCAAACTTTCGAAACTAATGCCCCCCTCACATGCTACCGTACAAAATGTTCAGATATATTTATAAAAACCTTAATTTTCAAATGAGTTTAGGCATCACTTTTTTTTTTGGTAACGTAAGGTTCGCGTAAATATGTTTTAAGAAAAAATGCTATCATTTCACTGTTCGGTGTACCAGATATGCAGAATTGAATATAGAGTGGTATTGTATTTCTAAATAATTTAAAAACTCTCATTTTACAATCTATTATTGTTATCTGATGGATTGGTAACCTTTATTAACTTACCATTGTTTTGTGTGAATGAAATTAAGGCCATTAATTCAACGTAAACATTAAATATATTAAATACACAAATACAGATCCCCGCAAAGAAAAAACTAATACAGAACTTTCGTAACAGCACTGAATATAGTTAAGATGCTTAAATATTTATTAAAAATGTAGAGACTGAAAAATATAATTGAAAATAAAACCATACGAAAATTTAAAAAACTTACCTATATAAACAGAAATATTGCTAACATGTTTAATTTCCGAATGGAAATGCATAAGTAACAAAACACAAAAGGCTTAGATGTATACATACAACACAGGCATATGACATAAATTTGTTTTATGAGTTCCAAAATAGCCAACATATTTAGAGCTAATTATCTATTTTTCGACGTTATAAAATAAACCTTAGTCGTATTTGTAAAGAAGGTGGTTTTTCGCTGGAAAAAAGTGACTCTTTGCTAGGATTCAACATACTGTACACAGTAATGTCCGACAGTTTTCTTGCGTAATTGGCCGACATGCACGTGTGAAGCTGCTCATCCCACTTCATTGGGATAGTGAGGACTTTTATACTCTAAAGCAGAAAGTAGTGGTTGGTCTGCATAGAAAGTAGCCGAGTCAAAAGCTTCATCATCCAATCATAAAAGCATAAACTAGTTGGAGTATTGCTGAAAATACATTGACTCAAAAAATGTATTGTGATTTCCAGTGTTTAAACGAATTTGATAAAACATTTAGGGTTTTTACGCTTATTAATAGTTTTTTTTCACATGAAAATAAATACATAAATAATCAGGAATGTGATAATTATACATCATTTATTATTATAGGAGTAAAATATCGAGTCACGAGCATTAAAAACACACTTAAAATCTAAATAAGCTAAAATGACGCTGACTTCATTGTTTTTTTTTACATGTCGTGGTAATCCATACTTAATATTTGTAAGAACTATTTCAACTGGCGTTACTCTTATAAAAGTTATTAATTGTCTTTGGAGTTTATCTGGAAATAATCTCAAGAAGAATACAAATGCAGTTACAGTCATTGCAAATACGAAACTCTGATAAATTTTAAAACACATTGTCACAACTGTATTATCATCTATATACATCTAAAATTTGTAATGAATCTTCGTGCATTCGTAGTATGAATAACGCCGCATTCATGCATATTAATAGCCGGAAGCTCTCTGCATAGGTGCGATAACAGGTTCAAGGAAGATTTTCTATGCAAGAAGACCATAATAAGCACGAATTAACAAAACCAATTCAATTTTTAATATGCAGATGCATTGTGCGGAATAGTAAGTTAGGCAGTAACTTATTAAACTTAGGGAAAGTTTTCGCTCGTTAGTGAAGCTTCATGAAAAGGAAAGAGGATTGGGGGAACTGAGAAAGCAGAGATGTTGAATTCAGACGAACTTGGTGGCTTTTTGGGAATTTAGATACACATTAATCAATTAATCCTTTCTGGCCCGCAATAAATTTCGAAAAAATTAATTATGACATATTTATGTACTTAATTAAGTTTTTCTTCGTCGTTAAGGTGTTCACAATCACTGTCTATCAAAAATTGGCACTGAAACGGATACTCCTGTATTTTCGCTTCATATACGAAAATGATTCAGCATGAATCACGTTTAGGCCCCATTATAAATAATACAAAAATGTAACTTTGAATATTTCTGAAATTCATTTCTTTGACAGTTTCCTTCAAAAGCTATTCATAAAACTGTTTGCTTGTAATTACTGATATGTAAATGATGCTTCCTCTTCTACAGCGATTAGACAGCTGGATTAGAGAAAAAACATTTACAGCACACAATTATAAAACACGTTGGGCAAATGTGTTGCAGCAACTCATGCAATTAACAATACTATATTAAACGTTTGTACACTAAAGTGACTTTAATAAATGCCATATGAGACATAAATTGTTTAACATACGAGTTAAATGCTGCATCGAAGCTTGCTATCCAGTAACATATAATAAAAGTGACATCTATAAAACAGTTACATATGTAGGAGGTAAGAAAAAATGTAACACGATATAGGAAGCTACAAATGTAAAAATGACTGAATTAAAAAGAGATATATTGTGACATATCCCTCCCTCCTCCTTATTTTAGGCAAAATTACCTCATTAACAGTAACAACGCTCGTTAGTCTGCAAGCGCGACGGTAGACCGTGCCTCACGTAGATGATTCCATCCAGACCAGTGCCAGAAAATATGCTTTGCTACACTGGAGAGTCTCATCGAAGCGTAACTCGTGATGGTGCGACATTTTCTTGACTCATGCTAAGACAAGAACCCTACTTCTATTAACGTACGGCCCCGTCGTGCACATATTTTCGCAACAATGCCTGTAAAGGAACCCACAGACAAGGTTTAAGAAATTTGAGAACTATAACATCGAGCAAGGATATCAACGTAACTGTTTAGAACACCAGAAAGTGTGGGTCCAGCAGACATCAGGACATTCCTCTGAAACTTCAACCATCTAGAAGTAGGCCCCTTCTCCAATGCACAACGGGAGCCGATCAGAAGGACTGCGAGGCAGAGGATCGGGGCAGTCGGCCTGTGTCGAGGGGTGTGGATGGCGACCATACCAGGAGCTGGGTGGCGAGTCCTGAGTGCGAGACCGGGTGTGATCCTTTCCTTCACACACTCCCTCTAACTTCACATAACATTACTTCCTTCTGTATCCTTTGTCAAGTTGCCATCATAGCAGGACAGATAGTAATAATTAGGGGCAGTGATATTTCGCGAAAATATTTCGAGACAAGATACAGTCCAAAGCACTGTAGGGTCGTCCAGCTTCTTTGATTGGCTTAAAAATGTTCTGACCCGTGTTGACCGTTTGCGCACGAATCACGAAGGTTCAGTGTCGGAGTTACTTAGTCCTGAGTGGCTTGGTCAAAGACGGACACGGCACCAGCAGCCAATGGAGGTATAACAACAGCTGAGGTGTGTATATAGTATTGAAGTCCACTGTGTGCTCCGATTTTTACGAGAAAAGTGACTGGCCCTTGTAATAATGTTTATGTGGATCTAAAGTTAATTAATAAATGCATTATCATTTTATGTGAAATTATTCTCGAGTTTTATACATCCATGGTATAATTGTATCTGTTACAATTTACTAGTCCTTGTAGGAGTTGAAGTATAACAGTACGAAAGAGGGCAACACGACAGCCGATTTTATTTCGTCGCGACTTCATTTTGTTTGGCGGGTTGGCTGGATACTGCACTTGAACTTGAACCAGAAAAAATTGCCTCAATAAAACCTTTCAAAACACGCTGATTTTATGACAGAATTCGACCGATTTGACTGCGATTTGTTTTACTTATCGCCCGTAGCTTAAAACTTGCCCGATTCACTGTAAACTCAATTTATTCCACTGAATGACCAGTCGGCAACATTGCATTACATGTATTTTCAATTATTAACTTTTAAACGAATAAAATCTCTGATACAAAATCAGAGTATTATGAACGTTATACGAACGAACTACAACATGACTAGAAGTTCGGTATTTTAGTGAGTTCATTGAACGGTAAGGCTTGAATAATTCATAATTCTTGATGTTCTCCAGCTTCGGTCATTTTCTCATTGGCTGCGGCGTATATGATCAGCTTTATTTCACGCGGAGTAAGATCTGCCTTGTTCCCTTGTTATTTTGCTACGTGTTTCTTACTAAATCGAGAGTTTCTAGGATGTGTCAAAAATCCCATGGACGAAACACAAAATTAACGAAAAGGGCAAGTACCTACCTGAAGTTTTTGCTACAAGCTTACCTACCAACTCGCGACATTTCTCTAAGATCTCTAGCAAAAAAAAAAAAAAAAAAAAAAGAGAGCGTGGGACTTGTAAAACTTGTGGGTTTGTTTATAACCATGTTGAAAGTTGAATCAAATGCGCGTTTTTGCTACTTATGCAGTCAGACCGAGTTTTATTTGACACGCCTTGATAACTCTTGAGACAATAACGAACCGCAGAAAATCGAGAACAGACTTGCTTACAATGTAACCAAAGAGCGCAGTAGCCAATGAACAAATTGTTTCAATAATAGAATTAAAGAAAATGTTAAGTTTCTGAAGACGCCCCTCTACCTGTGGATATTTTTTTACTGTTGAGGTACGACAGCAATGATGCGATAAGGGCGACGCTGGAACGGGCGTACTCTCTAAGCCCGAATCAGTGATATCAATCAGTGAAATAACATTCACTGAAAGTCAGTTGATTAGCTACCGCCGACTGGCGAATCAAGCAAATTAACTGGGAACAAGTGACTTATAGCAGAGAATTTATTGACATTCAGTAGGAAACATCAATAATTCAGTGAAATTCAGCCACCGTATTAATGAGTAATTTGGCACTGATTTTATCAGAAGCTCAATTCTCACTGTTCCATGTTTAGAGTGTATAGTGCTCCGTCGCCGCTATGCGCACATCTCCGGATTTGCACGTAGGCTTTCCGTCGTATAAAATTTACATGGAGCATTTGCGTTGGCTTGTGTTCGATGTTTGGCGTTTTACTAGTTTTGCAGGGATTTTCCCCAGAATATTTTAAGCCTGAGCAGTCTGAAAATGTCGTTTTTAGCCAGGTTGAAGACCTTCCGAATAGTGCTTCCGATATGCGTGATAGGTTGAAAGTTGTATTCTGCACTGGTCTAAAGTGATATTTCTTTTCGTTTGGAAACAGACGTATGTAAACAAGTTCAAGCAGCGCAGTAAAATGTACCNTCTGCACTGGTCTAAAGTGATATTTCTTTTCGTTTGGAAACAGACGTATGTAAACAAGTTCAAGCAGCGCAGTAAAAGGTATACATTATTCTACACAAAAATTGAGTAGATAGTGGAGTGGAGAGGTTTGGACGGTTCTTATCAACGGGTCTTGAGAGCCGAGCGAGGTGAGTACCGGAATGTAAGGGCGGAGGAAACGGGAGATCCCCGAGAAAACCCGCCGACTAGCGACATCGTTCGGCACGATTCCCACGTGAAAAAATACGGGAGCGACCTCCCTTACCCACTGGGAATCTAACTCAGTAGAAGCCAAACACTCTAGCCGCTGTGCCACCGCCTTTCCCCCCCCCCCCC
>NQII01001922.1:314026-366581 GCA_002778355.1 Clitarchus hookeri | reverse complement strand
AAATTGAAAATACTGGTTACGTACGGCGTAACCAGAGTCATATGCAGATGTGCGGTTCGTACGGGGGCTGTTTGCAATCTAATTTTTTGTTGACATGCCAGAGAAAAACTTTTTTGTTTGTTATTTTATCCATAAATAGGAAAGAGGGTGTTTACGTATATTAGCAGCTCATGGTTTTGCAGCGCGTCCGCAAACAAACCAGGCATGCGATTTGCTCAACTTTTTCGTGATGATATGCGACATATAATCGAACGACAAACCATAGCGGATAAGTTCTAGTCAGGTGGATACCAAGTATACTTCTCTGACGTCATGATCCGCACGACCAGTTCGCTCGTTACATCGCCAAAGGCTAGGGACATCCGATTTTCGCGAAAAGAAATCCTGCCTTGTTGTATCTCGAAACACTACAGTTCATTTACACTTTCGCGATTGGATGGTTTTAACTGCTACACGTCTAGGTGCCTGCCCTCGAATGGCAGCAGTTCAGTAGCGGAAAAACCGAATTATGTTAAGCCAAGTCAAATACCACGGTGTATTATCGCGAAGACATGTCACCAATAACAAAAGAAATAGAGCAAGGCCTATAGAAGTAGTCAATTCACGGTTACTTCCAACTTTTCTGAAGTCCTGCTAAAAATCCACTTCAAGGATATTCCTCCGCCTCATGCAAAAAAAGCTTAACTAAGTCTACAACAATACACCAAAGGGACAACGCACAGCATTCTTGCTCATTCAATGTAATAATATTATGCATAAGAACTATTTCATACTAAGCATTACCAAAACACATATTTTCTTACTGTTTTTATTCATATTAATTATTAATGAGATATTATAATTTATCGATAAAATATAAATAAAATTTCAATTTAACCAAAAATAATGTACTCTTATATTATTTTATGTTAACACAAGTGTAAAACTGTTGTGATACACAATACATTTAGAAAAAAAACCCAACAGGTCATACATGGGGTGATTTTCCAAGGGTTTAATTCAATAAGTGTGAAGAAATCGCTAATAGAATATACCCGGAAATTTAACGAATTCCTTTAAGGACTGGTTATACTTCAACCATATGTACGTTGGAATTTCTGCTTTTATTGGGCCATAGCATATTAGAACGTCCTGGGCCACTTACGACGAATAACGAACCTGTAAGTTAAACGAGGACGGAATCCAATGCTACCTGATCTGACGTACTGGACCAACAGCCAATGAACAACTAACCGAGGCTCGAGCGCACGAAGGACTGCGGAGACGAGCTTGTTGCCAAATGAATACGCGAAATTTCCCGGTATTTACTCATTTCTCGCGAACCATTTGACCGATTTCAAAGACCGATAGATCGTCGGATTCAGCTTCAAATTCTCTACAGAATATTGAAGACTAGCGAGCTTGGAAATCCTTTCACGAAAATGATTTGTTCTCACCAATGGCAACCGCCTGTGGTCAGACCACTTGAAGGGGTCAACATGCCGGCAAAAACAGTTTTTAAGGGAAATCCCTAGTAAATAATTCGACATCCGGCCGTACGGAAACATAGCGACTGCTATGGAAAATAGCATAAACAAGCTTTGCGTGTGTTCTGTTTCGTCAGAATTTCAAGCGGTGACTATAAAGTTTTAATACAGCTGCTCGTAAATGACACAGCAATGCCACTATAGTTTAATACACTGCTTTACAGAAGAATAAATACCATGAAAAGAGGGGCTCCTTCCAGTGGCTTTGGCTGACTTTTGACACTTTTCAACGACTACATTTATGTTTCAATAACCACATTTATGAATGTGCAACAAAATATCGACTTTCATTTCGGCCTTGATAAATGTTTTACTTTGAAATATATATATATATAATAGACACAACTGCTTTCAATGAGACCCATATAAGGATGCCCGTAATAAAACGGCAGAAATGAAGGGAAAAAAACCCTATTTTTAAGAACAAAACGACAATGAATGGGATATAAAGTTAATTTTCAACCGAAATTCTTCATAAAACAGTTTTTTTTTTATAAATTAGTACTGTTGTTCTCTCAGCAGTGTCTTCAACTTGCCACACAAACACACACACACAGAGAAGTTTCTTTCTTCCGAGAAGTATTCAGTTGCTACACACCCGGAGGAAATCCCGTGAGTTGTTTTCAAGGTAAGGCAGGACGTCACAGGTCTATTCATACTGTTGCCACGGTAATTTGCTGATTGGATGATACCGTCGTGATCAGTTATTCCGCTGTGAACTAGACTGTACTTTATACACCCATTTTATTGCTTGGTATTTATTACTGTCTCCAGATTTATTACCGTATAAAAGTGGTTCAGTATAAGAAACAAATGAAACTTCCATAATGTAATTAAAATTAAAAAAGATATATAACAATAAATATATAGACTATAAATACATAATAAAACTAATACGTCGGGTCACACATTAATTTTTTTCCAATGATATTTTGGTGTTCATCTTGCATTTTTTTTTTTTTAATTTCGTTAAAGTTCATTTACTTACATGTTTTATGTATTCATGTGTATTCACTCGAGTGCGGTTGATGAAATGGCTAAGCGTAAGAATAAACACGATAAGCTTTAGATATGCCATAAAAAGGCGTAAATAAATAAACATAATTTAAGTGATGATTTCATCTCACGGTATAGCAGAGGATAATAATTAACTAAAGAATAAAACAATGATGAGTATATTACATAATTTAAAACAGAATATTTATAATTAAGTGAGGGGAAAATGGATTAGTGTCGATTCCTGAGAGCAGTTAACCAGGAGAGACGACGTGTCCCAGGCCGTGTTTCTATTGGCAATTTAGTAATCTAGTATGGTTTAACTGGAACTTTGTTGATACGTCACTTGTTTACCGCGTTGGTGAAATCTGTCGAGCAAAGTTGCTGTCTTCGTAACCTACATTGCCATCATAAATCGATGAGAATATTGACGTAAATATAAAAAGTAGATATTTATTTAAAATACACACGTTTGCTGTATGTTTTTGGTTATGTGTACATTAAAATTTAACACATGTCACAACGTGTCGCTGTAGTTAAATGCATGTACACGTATACACATATAGCTATTTACTTATATTTAAATTCATTCAGTTATATTAATTACATTATATATATAACAGAATATATTTATATATATACACATATTATGTGTAGGTATAGTACGAAGCCATTTCCAAAATGTTCTTTGCCGCATCAGTTTTATAACAAACATGGTGACGATTTGAGATTTTGTAAATTATTATTTAGTAAGTTTCGATACACACTGAAAACTAAATATTAAACTACCAAATACGTCATCATTTTAGTTTACTAAATCGGATCACATAACCGCTTAGTAAACGAAAAATGCCAAACGGAACACGGCCTCAGCACAGAGTTCTTAATAATACAGAGGTAAAACAGCCGCTTATACCCTCACGTCAGCAAAATGGCGTCACTAGCAAGCAAAATGCTGGAACGCCGATCGCCAATCAACGCCTCGTAACCTATTTGCCAGCCAGCAGCCCGGCCAATAGGGAAGTTATCGTAGTATGCAGTATCCTGTCAGACACAAGAGCCTCGCGCAGCCAATCAGAGAATGGTTACGGCCACATCAAAGGAACCGCCACGCTATTTCGACTCTGTGTACTTAATTGTTCTGTGACGGAATAGAGTCTCTGCAATGAATGATGTCTCCCACTACGGGAAATATTTTCCTTATTGAACGATGTTTTCTGATGTGTGTTGTGTACACCATCATTAAATCCACTTTGCGTGCTACGGTTAATAATTATGCCACTACGCCAGGAAGGGTTAAGGAAAAAATTGTAAGCATTAAAATCGCTATAAAATTGCGTTAATAAATAAATAAGCATAATTAATTTAATAACATTATCCTGCACCATCACTATGTATAATAATTAACTAAAGGATGAAACAAAATAATCTGTAAATTATAAAACTTAAAACCGAATGAAGGACATACAAGGATATAATTGCAACTAACGACATAACGAGAGAACATATCTTATTCATTTGTTTGCCGAAGTAGGTTCTGCGGTACTGCCAACGTTAGAACACAGAGTAAAATACAAATGTTCATTTTGTTGTGATGGTAAATAGCGCATAACGCCGCTGGCCTATAATTATTTAAATTAGCAGTGGCTTACGTTTTCTTGCAAAAATGATTGATTGTGTCATTTATCCACAGTTATTTAATACCACAAATGCACTCTGAGAGTAAGCATCATAATAATGAAAATTAAACAGTACTTAATAAACAGTATCGTGGAGACAAATATTCAGGGAAATGAACGTGGTACTAACGGATGTGAAAAGCTCATAGACAAGAAGACTGTGTTCTACCAACAAACTGAAAATATGGAACCAAGCACGTGCTTTTACAATATCGAAAGAGAAAAACTACTTGGCCGATTATTGTATATTTACGCGATGTGCAGGTAGTAAATATTCTGTATAAATACGCAAAAATTATTTTAAGCGCCGAAGTTAGGGTTGCCTGATGTACTTTTTTTTTTTACCCGGAACTGTTCCATTTCTGCACGTAAGTTAGGTTCATTCATTTAGTAAATGTCGCTATGGCTGTGTATGATTATTATTATTAATTTAAGGTATTTCAAGAACGCAATATATCCAACTCGTGTTCTGCCTTCTCCTTCTCGAACATCTGGCAATTGTAGTCGAAGTTGTAAGACTCGTAGAACCTGGACTTCGGATATCTTCGATAAGAGTTCGTTACTACTATCAGAATTTATAGCTCCTGCCCGGGCTTCACTTTATGGTGACCAGGCGCTGTTAACTCGAACAAGGAAAACGAGTCCTTGCCGAAGATACCTGAAGTGCAGGTTCTACGGTCTTACAACTGCGACTTATAAAAAATTGTTGCATATATTAATAAAATATCTTCTGCCTGTGTATCGCGTAAATATGTAGTAAACAATCATGTGGTTTTTCCTCTTTCGATATTGTAGAAACATGTGCTTTGGTTACGTATATTTTAATTTTGATGGCGGTAGCGCAGTATTCTTTCTCTATATAGCCTTCATAAGTGTTATTTCATACCAGGTATATTTTCGTGAATATTTGCACGGAATCTGTTTATAAAGTCGTGTTTAAGTCTAAATGGATATAACCCTTGTCCTCTCAAATGCATTTGTGATATCAAGCAACTGGATAAATTATGCAATTAATCATTTTGCAAAGAAAATGTAGGCCAGTATTAAAATAGAAACATACTAGCGACGTCAAGCGCTTTGTCTGCCAACATAACAATGTGAGCATTTAAGCTTACTCTGTGTTGTAACGTTGGCAGAACAGTAGAACCTACTTCGCCAAACGAATGAATAAGATAAGATTCTTTAGTTATACCTTTGCGTCGCAACTCGACCCTTGTGAGCCCCTTCATTGAGACCACAGAGTACGGAAGAGAGAAAGAGAAAGCACTGTTACGTTACGCTCATTTGCAATTGAATTTGAGTTAGTGCGGCAAGGAGGTAAGTTAAATATCGTAAGAACGTGGTACCACCCACGCCACTCCGTCCCAAAAAACATTATACCGCTCATTAAAATATAATGCATTCATTTTTTGTACTTGAAAATTGATCTCGTAGGCCAGCTTTTAGCTTGCTTGCCAAACTGCACAGCACCTTCTATTAAACTTTCTTGCTAATTGGTATTTAAAAACTGTAGCTTTTTTTTTTGCAGGATAGCACCTACTACTGACGTCTCAATGTTTTCTTACAAAAAAAATAGGTCGTATATTATTTATCACGTAGTATCTTTAGTCAACAAGCTGTAACAGTAAGGATAATTATTAAGAATGACATTATTTAGACGAATAATAGTCTTTGGAATTTGAATAATCTGACAATTTAGAACGTTTCGTAGAGTTATGCTCATGCTGGTATAATAAGTCATATCCAGTGTCCCCTCCCTCCCCCACTAACCCCGATGGAGACTCACCTGTGGGCGGACAGCGCGCGGCGTCCCGCGCCGTTGCGTGAACGCCAGTGGCCGGGGTGTCGCCAGCGCCCCTGGCGGCCGCGGTAGGCACTAACCCCCGGGCCGGGGCGGGCTGGCGGGCCCCGCCGCCTGCCTGCTTGCCTGCCTGCCTGCCAGTCCGGCGACGAGCCCAACCAACCTCAGCCCCCGACCTCTTACATGACCCTAGACGCTGTGGGATACTCCAGTGCAGCAACCTACCCTCCGTGGCGACTCGGCAAGGCAGTAATCGTGCCTGGCTTCAACTACGCACTTTCTTGATTCGAACTCTATCAGGGGCGGATCCACGAGTCAGTCTTCGTGGTCTGGGTGGAAGGGGAAGGGGAAGGGTACTTAGTAATAAATATTAAAATCTCCAACATTTTTAGGGGTCCACGGTGGTGTATTAGTCCTCCCACCTAGGCAAACCGGGCTCGATTCCCGGCGGGGTGACTCCCGTATTTTCGCACGTGGGAATCGTACCGGACGATGCCGTTCGTTGGCGGGTCTTCTCGCGCATCTCCGGTTTATCCTGCCCTTTCATTCCTGCGCTGCTTCCTACTTACATTTTGAATTTTTTTTTATTTCACTCCATTTCACCGCGTAAACAATACATAAACCTACAACTATCTTCATTCAAACGGATAGTTCAGTGCTGTAATGTTTAGTTTTGTTTTTTGTAATTTGCAGCGCGTTTTTAGATATGCGAGACACTTTTTTTAGTTCATGCTGAAGTTAAGCGTAAGAAATGTAGACAATACATGCATTTTTACTTTGGTGTAATCAGTGCTGCCACACTTGATGTTGAGAAGTCCCCTAAAAATACCAGGAGTTCCAGCAAACAAGTAAAGTGTCTTTCCAGAATATTTCTTAATATTATGTATAATGCTTTACGTAGGTAAATTTAATACAATTTCTCGAGCAAGTTAAGTTCTTGGGGAAAGGAGGAGGGATTTTAGCCTCCCCCGCTGCTTGTATCTGACCCGTAGAGTTACACACATAATTTTTTTATTTTAACCCTTTCGTTATTTTATGGTTTCTGGTGTTGCAAATAATAAAGTTTACGATGCGTGATGAACTTAAGTTGGCAGAGAACTTGTTTCGTTATTACAGCCAGTAAGCTGTAGACCGTGTTCGGCGATCACTGATATGAGCCAGTCATAACGCAGCACAGTAGCACCGTTTACGAATTAATTAGTTACCTTCTGAGAAGATCATTGGGCTCTGAGCCTCACAGTGTACAGTACGAACCAAATACAACATTTCTGTGCAACACATAGACAATTGTCTACACTGGGAATGAAACGGTTAATGTAGAAGTAGGGTAGTAGAGCATGCAGAACCTATTTAAATGTATTACACATACGACCAAAACTGTCAGAAAATATCTGTATATGTTGCATATTGTTACAAGCCTCCTGAGAGGCGTATCCGAGATTGTGAGGGATGGAGGTCTTAATAAAACTAAAAGAACGAAATTTGATTTTTAATTTATTAACACAACTATTATTTACAGCATTCATCTATCTATCTCCACTATTACTCTTTTTATTTCTCGGTGAGCACAGTATTTAATATCTATTGCAAATCTAATTAAGTCCTTTTTAATGTCTATGTCTGTTTATAGCCAATTAACTCATACTCACCATTACCACACCTTCAGTTTGTCTGTTGCCATCATTTGTAATGTCCCACTCACGCATCCAGTCCAATAGTCCAGCCTGCCAGTCGTACTCTTAACTACTGTGCTGCTCTCAGTTGCAGATTTTCTTCCCGCTGGTCACTTCCAGCGATACTCGTTTCTCTCCTCGCTCGTCGTCTCTCGCTAAACGTCGCACGATCACCCAGACTACCGACACTCATAAACTCCGTGGCTCGGAGGCCCGTCGCACTTTTACACTATCGCTGGCATTGATATAGAAAGGTTCAACACATCCCGAGTCACGCCGAGAGAAACTAGGGTAGTAGTAATGACTAGAAGATTCCGTTAATCATATCTCAAAGACACCCGATACCCAAGGTCGGAAGCGGCACGCGCTCTGATAGGCATAACAGGCACGCTTTGTAGACATTCCTTTGTGAAAAGCGGCTGCTTTTCCGGTTGCAACTGACAGCGCGCGAGCGTCCATAAATCATCCATGCCTCGTACGCTCGCAGAGCGGCCGCCTGTAACACTATGAAAAACGAATGCGTATATTGTGTAACTGTATACATTTTTTTCCTAGTATTTACTTACATAATGTTTCTAAAAACTCAATTAATAATATTATATTTTTGATTAAAATTGAAGTGTATTTTTATTCTGGATGCTTCAGAAAGCAATTTTGTGAAAGGAACCTCCCTCAAGCAAGACTGCCATACTAATTACTCTGTTCGCGTGTAATACAAATTTAGTAATGGCGTTTACAAATATTTTTAATAATTGCTTTTATACGTATATATCTTAGTTATAGAAATTACAACTTCTTGCTGAAAAGAATGTGTATTAAATCAATTATTAAACATAACTATACTATTATTATTAATTTTTATTACACACACCTAGAGTATTTATTACGATGGCTATGCTTTATTTAGTTATTTGCATAATGTGCGTCCTGAAGCACGCAGAACGCAAAAATTCTTAAATTGTTATTAAAAATAGACTTATACATATTAGTTCTTTTTAAAAGCATTTAAATAAGAAAATTTTACCAAATATTTTGCAATGTTTTCTTTCATGTGCAATAGTAATATTACTTTTCTGCCAATGTTGGAATTGGTAGTTTTCATGTTGTTCAATCGGCCTCAGTGCACCGTTGGCAGCAACTCTCTTTCCATCTTAACACCTTCTGAAATCAACCTCAACCAGTAGATTTTTTTTAACGTCGACACTAATTTAACCCAGCACGAAAATAGTATTTACGCATTTATTGACACTTCGCTTCGTGTACTATGCCCAAATCAGACTACTCAAGGTAAAGTGAGCACTTTTTGAAGCCTTCTCATTTGGGATAATAGTCAATAAATATATTTTATTGTGATATTGATTGATAGTCTGAAATACATATTTCCTAAGTTGTCATGGAAAGGACCTCAGTTTGTCGAATTCTCACCCGGAATGAGTATTTACATCACTTTTCTGGAAGTCTGCATTATTTATTTCGTATATATTTTTTTACTAAGCTATAACTTGCCAACATCTATTCTCTAGTAACATTATTTATTGATTTTTACGCAGATATTCCATTTGGAGTGTTTCGACAACCCCTGCCACCGAATATTTAAGGACCATGATCAAAAAACTGTTCCAGAATTCACCTGAACTCATGGGAAAACCAACCCCGGTGCAGTATGTTAGAGTCGAACCTACGACCTCTGGAATACGAGTCAGGAATGTCACCGCACGATAATGCAAGTACAGTTTTCTCGCTTGCTTTTAGCACTTTCGGAGCAGTATTTTGATTCACTAAGTATGACCAAAATAATTTTTTTTTTCGTGAATTATGACAAAAAATACTTCTAATAGTTTAAATTAAATGCCATAAAACTAATCACTTCTGAACGTATTTCATGTGACGTTGACAAATTTACTTTCAAGGCACGGTACTGCCAGAGTAGGGAAAAGTTCCAGTATGAACAAAATCGATTACCATCTATTACTGGGGTACTGAAAGTCGATATTTGTCAATCGTAGCAGCAGGCAACATAAACATGATTAGCAGTCGACTATAGTCGATCATACGACGGAAAGAGTTTGGGTGGGGAAATCTCCTTTGCAAAGATTTACGATATGTATTTCTAATATACATGTGCATGTACGTATCTGATATGTGAGCCGTTTTTAATTCCAGGTTAATATTGATTGTAAGCCGCCCTCTGAACAACCTATAGGCATAAAAATATAAACGTTGAGGGGACTTCTTAGTAAAATCTTGTTTGTAAAATCAGTGTTTGCGTGTACACGCGTATCTCAGTGAATAAATGCTTCGGGATTTCGACTTTTTGTTTCCAGGAAAGATTAAAAAAAAACAATTACGTACAGCCACCACTGTTAAATTTTGTCCCATTAAATGTCTAAACAGGGTAAAAGAGAGTTAACATGCATTTTGAAAATAAAATTTTAAGGCTTCTCTGCGAAGTTTCTTTGAGGGAAGGGAGAAAAGTACAAAGTGGCATATGTAGTTTAATCCTGTGGCTTATATCGCGTGTTATAACATCCTATTGCTTGAGATAATTCAACTTCCTGAGAATGCAAGTAGTAATCTTGGGAGGGCCCGTCTCAATGTTGATTGTTGACCAGACGTGACATTGAGGCGTTTTGAATTATTAACCAGGAATTCTCCTTAAACCTTTATTACCACATTAATTTAAGGCTTCTGGTTGTGCAAATAAGAACATTTTTTATCAGTACTGGATTTAAACTGACAAACAACTGGTGTTGTTATTACAGCCAATGAGCTGTAGGCTTTGTGTTCGGTGATCAGTGATACGAACCAGTCACCACGCAGAGCAGTAGCACTGTTTACTGACCAGTTATCCCCCAGGAAGGTCACTGGGCACTGAGTCTCTCAGTGTACAGCACCGATCAAGATATAACCTTCCTGTGCAACATGTACACAATTGTCTACAATGGGCGTGAAAGGGTTAAGATTTTAACCCCTTAATGTAAACATTAATTTTTCATTTCAAGTGTTGCAAAACAATACATTTTTGGTATTGCCTGTACTTACGAGTTTCTTAAACAACTAAACACTTCGGAACCTGTGGACAGGGTTTCAATAGACCAATGGCACAAGAAGCAACCAATTATAAAGTCGTTAGTTTTTCAGTAGAAACCAATAGCGTTACAAAGGAAAAGGCGATTTCTCTATTGGTGCTAGCTTCTGGAGTCGCGTAGCACCGGCCATGGTTTCAGCTACTCTGCAACATCTAATACGTGAACGAGCATACTCGGAATAACATGTTAAGTGGTTGAGGTACACTATACACATGCAATTAAACTGGAACAATAAACTTGCCATTATGGACCTAACCAGAAAGCATAAACATTTTTTACGTGAACTATGTGCAAAACAATTTAAGAAAAGAATGTACAATATGCAGAACAGCTTTCGTGTCTGTAAGTTCTGAATAAACTATTGTAGTACTGTTGCGTTTTCCGAATTTTGCATTCTCAAACAAACCAGCAAATAGCAATTTTAGGACTTAAAAAACATACCGCCTCTGGAATGTTTATCGAACAGACGTCTACGGATTTATGGTGGTCGTTATAGAAAACGGATACATTATTTGCTTACAGAGGATGCGTAATCAGATGAACTGTGAGATACGTAATCTGAGCTGGTGTAAAACCTGTACAGTAACCGGTAACGTTGGCTTGCGCCCTGCCTCAGAACTTACTACATTACACTGGACTGTAGATAATGCGGTAAACTAGCATTCAAGCCGCCCCTCTGATAGCCTTCAAGACATCAAGCGGAGAAGGTTAATTGACAAAATAAATTAGAAAATCGTACGGGCAGGATGGCTGAACACATTTTCCTTCGTGAGGAACTGACAAGAACCTGGTCAAGGGGGGAGGGGAGGGGGAAGAAATGTTGATGAGCTCAGCTTTGAAATAGACGTAAAAAAACAGCTGAGGTAGCCGCATACATACTAAAGTAAATTTAAAATCAAACCAAATGATTAGTTTTACCTGAAAACGTGCAGAAGCTGATAATGATAACATATTAAGTAATAAATGCTTGCACGTAAGGTATTTTCAAAGAAAACAAAATTAGTGTTTCAGTTGATACAGCTTTTCTAATTACAAATGAGACGATTATGTTGAATACTTTTTACACTTGAGTATATACATTCAAGCTCTTGACATTTGACCTACTTCTCACATCGTGCATCAACCTAAAGTAGGCCACGTAACTTAAAATCTATATTCCGCCACATTAATTCGTTACCACCGCGATGAGACAGTCTTTGACATATATTGGAAAAATGAGTGAGTAGTATGATTGTGAGAGTAATTGATATTTATTCCTCAATTTCATTAGTCAATTCCATTTCTCAATGTAAGTTATAATAGCTGTGTTTCCTCTCATTCCGTGTTAGAGTGCACTGGTAAATCGTATTTTCAGCATTGCCTGCTAGAATGCGCTGATGGGAAACATTTTAATGACGATGTCTCATTGCTCGTATGTCATTGGCTTTTGGTCACATAACATCTCGGGCTCTGCGGGTGTATAAAGGCGGACAGAGTCGTGCATCTCCTCAGTTCTTTGTCTAATGCGACAGATGACCAATCANTGACGATGTCTCATTGCTCGTATGTCATTGGCTTTTGGTCACATAACATCTCGGGCTCTGCGGGTGTATAAAGGCGGGCAGAGTCGTGCATCTCCTCAGTTCTTTGTCTAATGCGACAGATGACCAATCACTCTCTCTCTCTCTTTCTGTCTCTCCTGACTTTCTTAGCTGTCAGTTAAGTAAGTCTTTTATTGTGTGTTCGACTATTCCATTATGGTAGTTCGAGGGGTACAGCTATTGTATATATGTTCATACTTATAATAATGTAATTCCTAAATAGTTCACCTCGTCACTGTGAAAAGAACCAGTACTGTTTAGGAGGCCGCATGCACTTCATGGAAGCAACTGTGGGTATTGGCAGTGCAGTCAAAGATATTTACACCACTGCAATG
Source organism: Clitarchus hookeri (assembly GCA_002778355.1). Classification (NCBI taxonomy): domain Eukaryota; kingdom Metazoa; phylum Arthropoda; class Insecta; order Phasmatodea; family Phasmatidae; genus Clitarchus; species Clitarchus hookeri. The sequence goes on along the minus strand of NQII01001922.1, from coordinate 353,902 downwards.
CAGACAAAACCACTCACACCATCTGAAAATAATTGTCACTGTTACTGCGATGGCAAATTTACGCTCGAAAATTACAGAGTGAGGGACCACGACCATTTTGCCGGCCTCTACATCGAGCCTGCGTGCATCAACTGTGACCCGCTGCGCTGCCGCCCGAAGAAACTCGTGATGTTCTTCCATGACCTGAGATATGACGAGAATTTCATCATCAGGCCGCTGGGGTACAATACAAAAACATATTCATTCCATGCGCAAGCGAAAAAAAAAAATCTAGTTTCAGGAGAAGATGTGCGATCGTTTTTTCCATTCAGTTCATCGATACATTCTGGTTCATGGCTCGCAGTCTGATATCCGTGGCCGAGTACCTGCCCGGTAATAAACATAACAACACAACCTACTTCAGTGCCAGCCAACTGCCCCTCGTTATGTGCAAATGCATATTCCTGTATGATTACGTTGATTCTTAGGTCAGGTTGGAGGAGCAGTAGCTGCCCTCGCGAGAAGCATTTTACACCAAACTGACCGACATGGATATCAGAGACGAAGAATTTGCCCATGCCCCGTCCGTCTGTCAAGAGTTTGTTTGCATGTCCCTAGGAAAGCATTCAGACCAGTACCTTTCCGAGCTGTACCTAAAGATGGACGTAATAATTTTGTCCCATTTTTCGAAAACTTCAGGGATTTGTGTACATTCACCATGTGCTGGACTGTGCACACTATGTCAGCGCGCCATTCGACGTAATGATTAAAATTATGGTGGTCGAGCTGGAATTAATTACAGATTATTACATGCATATGTTCCTCGAGGAAGGGATCCAGGTGGCCTAGAGGTGAACAACATTTACGTGCCTGAAACATATGACCCCAGCAAGGCCAACACATTCCTACAGTGTCTGGATGCCGACAACTTTTAGGACTGGGTCATGCAATTGCCATTGCCAATACACAGCTTTAAGTAAGCGAACAACACCTTCGATGTGGTGGATGCTAAATACCCCACGGTCCTGCACATTTACTTCCCATCAACCAGTTTCAACTGGGCTCGAAAGACCCGGAGGTGATGACGATTCTGGAACACAAGAGCCGCTACAACGTTTATTATCGTAGCCTCAATAAAGTTCTAAAACATGGCCCGAAGCTCATCAATTTTCACAGCATGCTCCAGCAGCCTGCATAGCTAAAGCCTTATATCGACCTCAACACCGAAAAAATACAGGCAGCCCCTAATGTTTTTGGAAAGGAATTTTTAAATTGGCCAACAACACAATTTTCGGAAAATTAATGGAGAACAAAAGAAAACGTACAAAAATGGAATTGGTATGCGGTGAAAAGCATCTTTCCCTGATTCGACTGCAGCATAAACAATACTTTTCAACGAGTCAATATACGCAGAGTTCTCCATCCTAGATCTATCGAAAACATTGATGTACTTTTTCCACTATCATGTGATGAAGACCCGGTACACATACGGCTCCTGTATATGGATTCAGACTCGTTCCTGTAACAGCTTCAAACCCAGGACTTCTACGACGACGTGGTCGAAGTCGCAATGTTCTTCGCCAATTTCGATACCAGCAGCTAACATATGGCCCACAGATACTTCTCATCTGCCAACAAGAAGATGGTAGGCAAGTTCAAGGAAAAGCACGATGTAAGGATTATGACTACTCGATGGCCTTTGAGCGAAATTATACTCGTTTAGGTACTGCGAGAAAGTCGCTAAAAATGCTACGGGAATTCAGGAGTATGCGATACAAAATAAAACCGAATTTTCCAATTATATAGCTGCAGTATACGAGCTGCACAATATGATCACATTAGTGTGTATTCTATATAGATAGTATAAATAAATTAGCTCTATGTTACTCCGATGACAAGAGAATAATACGTGAAGATGGTGTACATACTTTGTCTTACAGCTGCATAATATATGATTTTGGCAATGTAAAAACAATAATAACGGAGACTGAATTACATGTATATAGAGATATGATTGACAGAAATAGCATATTTCTCCTTTAGCCATTTAGATGCAAACTCTCACGTTGTAATAAAGATTAATTGTGCGCACAAAGGCTTACAACTGGCTGAGGTATATGGAGCGAAGGCGAGAACCTTCATCAGCATATCGCCCAAAATGACGATACTGCAATAATACTTCGTCTAAGCTGCACGCCGACATGAGAAAAGTGAATGTTTGAAGAACACATCTCACACAAGCATTTGAGAAATGTGCATTTATAATGTATAAAATGCATTAAATATAAATTACAATTTACAAAATAGTCCTTTTCATTTCCTACACCACTCTTTTCTTCTCTTCCAGCAATCATCCGTTCCATGGCGTAGGCACTTGACGACGATTCGTCAACGTTCTACGAACACTGGGGAAAATCGCTAGATATTTTCAAAGTCCTAAAGAGAATTAATATTATTCATAGTTTCGGGTTTTGAACTCAGATTCCTACACCATATCTACCTTTTGGAGAGTGCTTCAATCTGTATATCAGGCGTGTACACATTCACACTGAAAATCATATACAAACACCATTAAAAATGACTGGAAACTCGGGTCGGTATTCAAACTGTGAACCCTGGATGTCAGTATAAGATCTTTATTCTTCATCCAAAACTTGTTTAACAGCCTACATTATATGTTTCATACAGTATGTTTTTATATCAGATTTATTGCAGCATTTTTTACTAACGTATCACGTAGATGGTTCTTGCATGTAGACTAGTAGAATGATTATGAGTCGGGCACAAGGGCGTGGAGCACCGGAAATAGAACCGGCCAACCGCAATGTTGTGTGGTCACCTGGCTGCCATCTTGGATTCCAGTGACCTTGAATTTGCCCCAATGACCTCGACCTCCACTTCGTGCCCATGGCCTCGGATAACTTTAAACCCAAAAAAATCGAGAAAAAAAAAATTAAAACAAGAGGTTTATTAAAAATTTTAAAAAGTTTCCAAAAACGTTAAATAAAAATTTTCCAAATTTATGTGAAGATGGTGGAGCACACATCCTCCTGGCACAACGACGAGCAAACGACTGAAGAGGATGAAGAGATTTGGGCGGCTCTTACAGCAAGGTCTTGAGAGCCAAACGACTGTCCTCCANTCTTCTAAAAAAAAAAAAAATTCCCCGTTTTTTGAAAGTTTTCAATACCAAAGTCATCCAAAGGGGGTGATCAAAGCCAAGATAAATGGCGTTTGTATTAATCAATCTTCCAATATGGGCCGCTCATTACTGTCAGCACCAAACACCCTTTTGCCAAACACATCATAATCATTCTACTAGTTTATATGCACGAAACATATAAACACTTCAGTAAAAAATGCTGCAATAAATTCCATATAAATACATGGTTTATGAAACATATAATGTAGGCTGTTAGGCACGTTTTTTTTTACTAAGAATATACAAGTTATAATGAGATACAGGGTTCATAGTAGCGATCCGAGTTTCGGATTATTTTAACTATGTTTGTACTTGATTTTCTGAATGTTTATNAGTTTCGGATTATTTTAACTATGTTTGTACTTGATTTTCTGAATGTTTATATGCCTATAATCACCTTATATAAAGATTATACAGATTTATACAATCTTCACACGGGAGGCATGGTGTAGTGACCTAAGTACGAAACCCGAAAAATATTAATTTCCTCAGTGTTCGTAGAATGTTGACATATTGCCAAGTGTCCACAGCATGTCATGGTGGCTTGCTGGAAGAGTATAAATGAGTGATATAAGAAATAAAAACATAATTATGTAAGGGGCCATGGTGGCTGAGCAGTAACACTGCTCGCCTCCCACAAAGGCGAACTGAGTTAAAATCCCGGCCAGGTCAATGCCAGATTTTCATAAAGTGGGAATCGTGCCAGACGATGCCACTGGTCGGCGGGTTTTCTCGGGGATCTCCCATTTCCCTCGCCCTTGCATTCTGACACTGCTTCATTCTCACCTCATTTTACCCTTATCGGCTCTCAAGATCTTGTTTTTAAGAGCCGCCCAAATCTCTATCTCAACTATACTAATGTTTGTGAAAAATGCAACACGAGGAAGGATACATGTAATTGAAATGAACTTCATACCACCGATTAGGTACATGACAATACACAATTGATTAGGATTACATAACTGTATATTAGCTCTGTTCTTGAGAATTCAGTATGGTGTGAAGCCCCCATATGCTGCTATCAGAGCCCCTAAGCATCGTGGCATGGAATCAAAGAGGACCTGGATATGTTCCTGAGGAGTCTCCCTTTGCGCAGTTTGTATGCGAGCCCACAACACAACAACAGTGGTTGCGGAAGGTCTGTGACGAACAAGTCACCAACCAACCATATCCCAGACATGTTCGATGGGTGACATGTCAGGCGAACGTTCAGGCCAGGGTAGCAGTAGTACCCGTCGTTTATTGAAGAAGGCTTTCACATTCCTTGCCACATGTGGCCGGGCATCGTCCTGCTGAAATATGTCATGTGGAGTCACCTGCAAGAGGGGTGGTACCTCGGGCTCTAAAACGTCCCTAATGTAGTGGTTGGTGTTCAGATTGCCCTCAATACGTAGGAATCGAGATCGCATGTTGTATCCAATGGCACTCCAAACCGTCACACTTGGTGTTTGTCCGCTATGCCGCTCCACAATGCAGGCTGCCAGATTGTGGTCACCACAGTAGCGTCTAACACGTATGCGGCCATCACTGTAAGGCAGGTTGAAGCTGGACTCGTCCGAAAAGACTACATTTTGCCACTCAGCTCGCCAGGGACGGAATTCACGCGCCCACTACAGTCTGAGGCATTTGTGGTTTCTGTACAATGGAAGCCAATGCAATGGAATGCATGCCACCAGTCCAGCCTGCAGCAGACGGCGTCGAACCGTCGATGCAGACAGGTCCACACGCGGTTCAGTGCTCCATTGTCGAGACAACACTGTGGACGAGACTGGATGGTCCGTTACGGCCATGCAGACAAGATGGCGGTCATCCTGTGCTGTGATCACATTGCGTGGTCCAGTACCAGCTCGTCTCTGCATAAGACCCTCTTCTCTCCACTAGTGCCACAAACACATCACTGTAGTAGCAGCATGCCATGTATGATCCGAAATATCACGGCATGACAAACCCATTCGAACTCACTCACGTGCTGATATGGCACCCTTTGACGTCAACGAGGCATACTGGCACTTTCTTTCACCTCGTTTGACGGCTCTTCACTGACTGAGCTTCGCGTAACATGGACCTTTCTGGTCACACAAAAGAGGGCGCTGCTTAACCTACGTGTATGCCATCTCTCTGCAATCGCAATCACTTATTGCTGGTACACTATTCTACACGTCCTCCGAGTTTGGATTCATTCTGGGTGTTGAACTTTTCACAAACAATAGTGTATTTTGTAAATTTAAATTTATTTTTCATGCATTTCATGCATCATAAATTTACATTTCTCAAATGCTTGCATGAGAAGGGTTCTTCAAACATTCACTCTTTTCATGTCGGCGTGCAGTGTAGGCGAAGTCTGTCAGTATCGATAGCAGAGAAGTCGGAACAGAGTGAAGTGGTCGTGGTACATCACTTTGTAATTTTCGAGCATTAATGGAGCAATGCAGTAGCAGCATCTCGTCGCCCTTGAATGAGAGTGACTCGTCTTTTCAGCTGTTGTAAGCGACGTCGTCCACTTTGAAGTGGCGTAAATATTTTTCACTGCATCGCCAATATCCACAATCGCTTCCACGAAGAGCTTCTCCGCATCTGGCCCCCCATACAGTATTGATTATTTTGACGGTGACGAGCTGAGCGATTCAGAAATTACATTATTGTCAATATGTACATATATACAATAACTGTACGCTTCGTGCTTCTGGTAGGCTTACATACACGAACGTCTGGGGTCTGGTTCGCAGATCTGAATGGGCTTGAGTATTCCCTCAAAGTCAGTGTAAACAACGATCGGTAATTTATTCATGTAGTAGTAATTCTTGAATTTCCATACTGGTGGCCTACAATCTTCACTCGGCTGCGGCATCTCGGTTCTCGCTGGTACATTTTCCTTGGAGTATTTATTGTTTCTTATAAAAACTGCTACCCTGCAAGTCCGGAATTTTTTGGAAGTTCATGGTAAAATGTGAAGCACCGCTTGCTTATATACATAGATTTCACCATTATGAGCTAACAGTAAAAGCTTACAAGCCAGGAAAAAAAAAATTACGCAGCAGTAGTGGGCATTTTCCTCTGTGGTCAACAGCAGCAGTTCAAAGTGTTCAGTCTCCTCTTCTTCCACCACACATATGGGCACAATCTTCTACTCGCTGCTCAGCAAGTACATGTTGAATGATGCAGTAGGGTTGTTCTTTTCGAATACTTAAGTTTGGCACAGAGTGGTCGGTAATTCCAATTCGGAAAAGTCAAATGTTGATTCCAGCTAACGGCATCTCTTGTCGATTTTCTGACAGTTTTTCCCTTCCACAAAAGTGCCAAAATCGCACAAACTTGAAACACACGTGGCCGTTGGTCNGAATGATGCAGTAGGGTTGTTCTTTTCGAATACTTAAGTTTGGCACAGAGTGGTCGGTAATTCCAATTCGGAAAAGTAAAATGTTGATTCCAGCTAACGGCATCTCTTGTCGATTTTCTGACAGTTTTTCCCTTCCACAAAAGTGCCAAAATCGCACAAACTTGAAACACACGTGGCCGTTGGTGTTTTTTTGGGTTGTTAACATCATACTTTCTCTTGATCGCTGCAGGCAGCTCGATGTAGAATGAGGTGTGTGGTGGNCTTTTTTTGGGTTGTTAACATCATACTTTCTCTTGATCGCTGCAGGCAGCTCGATGTAGAATGAGGTGTGTGGTGGTTCCAGCTTGTTAATTCGGAGCTGCAGGTGATTAACTTTTGAAACACCCATCCAGAACAGCAGGATTTGTACTTTTCTTCTTCTTCGCATATTTTTTCTACACAGGATTTTGCGGCCTTTTCGGCTTCATCGGTGTTGTACACTGGCACATTGACAGTCTTGAATGCTCTTTTGTCCGTACCTTCGTTAAACAGTCCTGGTTTCGTATCATCACACTCAGGCTAGATGTTAAATTTTAGGAGAAAGTGCTCTTCAGCTTCTTTGGTGACCTGCACGACAGCATTTTCTTAATGCGAGTCAAAAACGTACAATTGTCTTTTGACAAACTGTCCTCGTTTCGTGCAATTTACATCTTTAAATTTGCGGCAGAATACCGTTTCGGCCTCCACGAAACCATTTTCAGTAACTATCCTAAACCCTGCCACTATTTTGAGGCCTGATGGTCACTGGCATGATTGTGGAGGATCATCTTGAACCCTTAGTGCCGTGGAAAATACACTCATACGCTGCGGCGGAGATTCAACACGATGGATTTTGGCAGGTAAAGGACCAGGAGCCGCAAATATCTTCGCATTTCTCTGCAAGCTATCACTCCTAGCAAATGACACGCCACAATTTCCGCACTTGTGTACCACTCGATTTATATTCTTCTTGTAGCGGTACTTTTAATTCCTTCGAACACATGGCTGATCGCAAACGTTGCCCCATAGTAGCGGCACTGGTGACGATGTAACGGTCCAGTAGATGGCACCGATGTAGTTGAAGATGCTTTCAATGACATCGCAAAAGGGCATTGCCGACGTCGTAGGCAGCACAGTAGGAGCCAGCGATGGTACAGCCGACGACGAATTCGGGATGCCAATCGCAGGCACACCGTTAAATGCTCGCTTCATCTTGATCTCTGTAGCACAAATAAAAATGAATACAGGATTGATAGTTATGTTAATTTAAATTTATAAGTGGTTTGCACCATATGTTACGAAATATGTGTAATATTGCGAGCACGTCCGATAATACCCCTCGAACTGCTGTAATGGAAGAGTCGAACATAAAACAAATCTTACTGAACTGATAGCTAAGGTCAGGAGAATAGAGAGAGATAGAGCACGACTCTGCCCGCCTTATACACTAGCTGAGCCCGAGATGTCAGGCGACCAACACAGCCATTCACGAGCGAGCAATGTGACACCATTATTAAATACTTTCCCCAAGAGGTCACTCTAGCAGACAATGCTGAAAACATGAGTTACCAGTTTACTCTAGCATGAACTGTGGCGAACTATAACTAGTGTACCATAAATTGAGGAATGAAATTGAGAAATAAATATCAAGTTTGACACCCCACACCAATAATACATGAAATTTAATAATGAATTTTTAAAAAAACCGGGCGAAAATTAATAATTTTCGACTTGGCATATCCCCCCTCCCCCTCCGTCAACCAACCACGCTAGGAGTCGAGCTCAAGCAAGCGAGTACACCGAGCCGCACAATTTCCATTTAAAATACATTATGCTTGAACTCTCATGATCACTCTATTTAAGTGAATTACGTTACAAATATTTGTACTATCATCGTAATATTTGAACCTTAGAAAACTCCAGTATGATTTATTTATTAATAATTTATTTATTACAAATTCTGAAGTTACGTCATGTAGTCTTAACAGTTGATGTTCTACGGACTATATGTAACAGGGAAAATGAATAAAAATATATAAAAATGCATACATATAACGTTATTTAAAAAGTAAAAAATAAAAGAAAGAAGTTAATAATTATGTACGTACGTTAGAAGTTATACTTCTTCGGCGTGACTAAAATAAACTTTTATTACGTATGCAAATAATTTATGTAAGTAGGAAAACGATAAAATGACCGATGAAAGACATTAAATACAATTAATAAAGGTTTAACTAAAAAGCATAATCAAATTAAAATTATATTTATTTTTATACATTTAAAAAAATTAAAATATTCACTGTCATATAAAACTGAGTCAACTATATTTAAATTAAATTAATATATGTATTTACATTGGTTTTTCTAATGGTGATTCAATGTGCATGTGGAATACAAGTGGTTTGTGATAACTGAAATATGATACAAATAGTCTTGTAGAAATGTTATGCAAATATCGCGTAAATACAGCATCAATGGTAGTGCTGTAGAAACTGTAGGGTCATTATTTATGGATATATGTAAATTCTCGTGCAATTAGTTGATAAGTGGACCAGAATTTTCCAAGCTGAAATCGACGTTAAAGTCTCCACTTAAAATCATCGGTAAACTTATCCTCACCTCTACCCATATATGCCCCTCCAACTGTTGTATACGGAAATAGTGTCCGTTTAAAAAAATATATTAACCTCAAATACTCGAAAACACTTTTAAAATTTTATTACACATTTTTTGTCACTAACAAATTTTTCACCGCACAATGTAAGTAAGATTAATTAATAAGATATATATATATATTTATATATATACTCACAATGAATGACTAATATAAATTAAATGTTTTTCAATTTGCTTATTACATGATCTGATTTTCTGTCGGTTTTAAATATAACCACGTGCTGTGTTGTGTACCTTGCGTTTGTATAAAGCTATACGCATGTGCGTTGGTTCATACCCCTACCACGTTCACTGTCGAATTTCGTTACACTGTGCGCGCGCAACTATACGCGCATGAGCGTTTGGTCATACCCCTACCACGTTCACTGCCGAATTTCGTTACACTGTGCGCGCGCAACTTCCGTTGCACACTAAACGTTTACCCTCAACGCGCCAAAAGAAGAATGCATAACTTCAACAAAGATGTCGCTGATGACTAGAGACAAAATAAAATCACAAAAATCCCCTGTGCCAAAATATTTTCCAAAACACAACTTCTTTTTACATATAGAACAGGGCTTAACTGTTTGCATACAAATGAGAAACATTTTGTATTGTAGTCTCGGGATTCACACAATCACAGCAAAACGGGAAATACATCTTTACGCCCAGATGGCAGGCAACAGCGAAGGAACGCCAAGACATGTACATAGTATATTGCAGGCTAGCAAAAAATTAACAGGTCTCACGATTAAGTACTGTTCCTGCTCATTACTAACAGTGCATACGTAATAAAAGAGCTTATTATTATATAAGTTAACACCTTCCATAAATAACATAGCAATAGGAATAACTGTAAATTAACACAAAAATGTAGCAAATACATATAAATATATTTGTATAATTAAGTTAGTGTACTCCCACTAAAAAAATGAAAGACAAGCATGGCAACTATTTTGTACAGTTTTAATTTCTTGGAGTCATCGTCGTTTTGATGCAGCACGTTTGAAAGTGGGACTATCACTAATCCGTTCAGTCACACATTAATTTCCGAGTTCAAGTGTTGAAATGACGTAATTTTTTTTTGTATGCGCTATTCTTGTGTGCAGCACTTGTCCTGTAGTCGGTAAACAACGTCCTGCTTGCTCGAGTATATCCGGCATTAACCATTCATGTCGAAGGGGAACAGAAAATTCCAACAAATTAGTTAGTTAGCCACAAGGAAGACTGCGCACTGATGCCTTGCCGTGTACTGTACCGGTCATAAATATAATTCGTGTGCAACGTGTCCACTATTACAGCCACGGCGAATGAATAGGTTAAAATGGTTGGTTAACAATTTATTATAAAACCAGTCTCGTCCGAAAGCATATTGCGCGCGGCCTGTAAGCGTGTTAGTTTGTTTCGCGTTGAATGTTCGTATCGCTCGGCGATGAGGCAGCAGCTGCGAGGTTAACTGTCGTTGAGGAGGCGTTGCTGGCCGGGCTTGCACTTGTGCGAGGTGATGCGAGTTCCCTCGGGGGTCAACGCCTCTCGTGTCGCAAACTGCAAGTCCTGTAGGCACCAGGCGGGCCTGCCCCGGTGGTTCGGAGTGTTCCTGAGTAGTGGCCGTATCCGCGATCACTGCACGCAATCCTTCTGACCTCAGCTGGCGAGCGAGATACGCGAGGCTCTCTGGTCCGTGGGGTCAGAGGAGTTCAGTTCGGGTGGGCGCGAGTGATGGTTGTAGTCGCGAAGTGCAGCTAGTTAGTTTGTGTACGGGGCCTTTAACCCCCACCTAGAGTCGCAAAGTTTACGTTTTGATGTTTAATTGTACACTCTAAGGAATTGTTCGGAAATTTACCATATCAGTGTACAAGCTTAGGGAGAAAGCAGGAATGATAATCCCCCCCCCTTTTTTTTTCACCCTTAACATTCATTGTGGCGTTCCCACATTTGCTCAGGAAACAGCCAAATGCGCAGGGAAGTTCCCAACTATGTATAGTAGCGACGTTAACCATTCCTATATCTGCAGCTTGATGTTTGATATTATTCCCATACAGTGTATAGGTTGATATACTCCCATTCTAGTTTAGGAAGTTCACCAGAATTTTTTTTACATTGTAGTATAGATCAACCGGCCGTGGTGAGTGAGTGAAGAGATTTGGGCGGCTCTTAATATCGAGGTCTTGAGAGCCGACGAGGGTGAATTGAGGTGAGTATGGAGCAGCGCCGGAATGAAAGGGCGGTGGAAACGGGATATCCCCGAGGAAACCCGCCAACCAGCGGTATCGTCCGGCACGATTCCCACTTGTGAAAATTTGGATTGAATAGACCGGGGATTGAACCTGGTTCGCCTTGGTGGGAGGCGAGCACCGGCCGTAGTGTTTTGTTCAGTGTGCGAGTGGAATTTCGACGTAGAAGTAAGTTAGATGGCGTGTGGGATCGGGTCGACCGAGTCTAGGATAGCTGGAAGCTATCTGAGGGCTGTTTGGAGTCCACAGTCGCGGAGGCGTTCATCAAATATAACTACAATTACTCTAGTTTCGTTTAAGTTAATTCTTAATTATTTCAGTAACGATTAATTAATTCATTTAGTTTGTGCAGCATTCTACAATGAGTTATTCGTGTACGGGCTGAATACCAGTCTATATAGGGGGAAAGCTTTCTCTTCCCATCCATTTTAGTAATGATTTTTATACGCAGATTAAATTGCTGGAAAATCTTAAATGCTACGTATTATCCTTTTATTGTTGTTAAAAAGTAAGGGACGCTACTCTGTGGTAGTTTGTTGAATAAGTAAATGTTTTATATTTTTCTTAATAAATACCTCTATCGGTTATGGAATGACCCATGTTGGCTTCTCGCATGAACGCAGTCTTAAGTCGTAAGATAAAGCATTAAAGAGGTATGGTGTTAACTGGTATTCCGGATAAAAATATAATTGATAATACTTTTTTTTTAAAGCGAGTGGAGGGTGCCTGTACAGTTGAGGTGTGCTAGAAGCATCCCTACACGTTAACGTGGTGGGAGCTCGGAGGATTTTTGGGACGAACAGATGATGAGGGGCTCACACCCCCGTTACAATATGAGAACATTATTATTGCTTATTTGGTTTTCCCAACCATGAAGTGGGATTGCTGACTGTTGATAGTCGTAGCTAGGAAATGCTGTTTCCGTCTGGTGCAGCCGGTCGCGAGGGGCGGCTCCCTGCCTAGTGCAGGCGTCACTGCAGGTAGCCCCGGGCGGGCAGGACCCTCGTCCCTTGGTGGGACCGTTGGCGACCCCGCGGCACTCGGGCAGACACCCTGGGACCGGTCACTCAGCGGTGAGAAGAGTTTAGCTCAGGGAGGGTTGGGGAGAGAGGGAGAGAGTGTGGTAGACTGGCCACGGTCCCACCTGGGACTTGAGGAACTGGACTCGCGAGGAACGCTTCTCACCGCCTGCCTTAGCTGCGAGGGCTCGGTTATGCTATGCTGGCTTCACGATCAAGAAACACACGCACAGACACAGAGCATAGGGCGTAACAATGCACATTGCACACGACCAGAGACCATGTGCGAAGAAATTAGGCAAAGAGTCGGACGTCTGTTAGTAGTGTTGGCAAATAATTGTGATGTTTCGACTGTTTTTAAGATAAAATATTGACTAACATAATATGCAGACATGGTCTTGAAAATGGACAATGATTTAAAAGAGGCATGTTTGCTTGTATTCTTTGCTAGCGCACTGTCACTTTTCTTTACGTTTCTATTTCCTGCAGGAAAACTATGTTCCTTAATTTTCACCATACGGTTTTTAAATTAAGTAAATAACTTTATCAAAAATGTTCTACTCTGTTCTGATTAGCTGTTACCCCATGCACCTGCGTTAGAAATGAAATATAACCATTTCGATCATGTACTACGTCTGGACTTTTCATGCACACCGCATGTTATGCGCTGTTGTGAATCAGTAGGTTCGAAATCATCGCGGTCAATTATTCTGCACACGATCTATGTTCTACAGTCATTGTCTCTTCATGGTTACTTACTTTCCAGACACCCTGCTCAAATTAAACTTTCGTGTTCCTCAGTACGTATCTTTCCGCCATTGTAAACCTAATGTAAACAAGTCTGGACAAAAACACTGAGTTGAAAACAATGTACCGCATTTTTGTGCTGCACATACAGTCGAAACAAATATTTTTACACATAACAGTGAAATGTGTTTTGGACAATGCTACCGGTATCTGAAAACCTAAATATAGGTGTCAGAGAAAAATGTCTTCTTTGCAAATAACGTCCCCCTCCTTTTTTTCTTTCCACAGTTTAATAAAAATATTTAATATAAGGACTATTTCGTATTAGTCATTATAGGCTGTTCACGGTAAAGTGAGCACTTTTAAGGCCCTAGTTATTTTTTTCCAGCCATTTTTTATCCTTTACTAAGCTTTTTTAATAAATACTGCCATGTAAGTAATAAACACAGTGTGTAGATTCCAACGCACTCAGAAGTTAACGTCCAAGGCTAAAATAAAATTTATTTATTGATTATTATTTCAAATTAGAGGGCTTTCAAATGTGCTCAGTTTACCGTGAAAAGCCTGTACCAACTATTTTCTCTCGGTTTTTTTTAATACACGTTGCCTAGGAAAAAAAATTAGTAATTTATAGACATATAAGTGAAAGTTTGATTTAAATAAAAAAAAGATGGTACTTAAATGCCAAAGTATAAAACGCTACCGATGTAAGATTTATTTCAGAAACAACTAGACCTGTAATCCATGGGTGTGAATTTTCAAAGGTTTGATTCGAAAATTGTGAAGATACCGTGAATGGACTACACTGCTTCGCTNAATCCATGGGTGTGAATTTTCAAAGGTTTGATTCGAAAATTGTGAAGATACCGTGAATGGACTACACTGCTTCGCTTTCAAATTGTGAAACCTGCTTTATCGCAAGTACGGGACATCCTGAACTCACGTGGTGCGGCGTCCCGCAGGCGGCTAGGGAACGAGTCCTGCGACGGAACGAGTCCTGCGAGCAGCGCCGTCCGGTATTTCCTCCGCGACCGCACGTTACGGCGTCACGTCGGTTGTTCGGCAGTGCGGTCGTTACAGTACGTGACCTCGTGTGATAGGTCTCCAGGGCGGCTCGTCCCGTCCCGCAGTGTTTCAAAAACTTCGTTACAAGTGGGCGCAGTAGCTCCCCCTCTCCGACGCCGGGTTNGCTCGTCCCGTCCCGCAGTGTTTCAAAAACTTCGTTACAAGTGGGCGCAGTAGCTCCCCCTCTCCGACGCCGGGTTTTGTTCTGGTCCACTGCACTCGCAAGACCTCCTTGTTAAGAGCCGCTCAAATCTCGCCACTCTTTTCTCCCGTCCACTGCAACTTTGTAGAGTCTGTTCACGGTAAACTGAGCAGTTTTGAAAGCCCTGAAAAAGATTTACCTTAATGCGCATTGTGTATTCATCCACCAAAGGTTACATTCACATTTTTCACGGATCTGATTACTTTATTCATGCATCGGTCAAGTAAAATTGTAAAATTAATATAAATGTAAATATTTTGCCAGTTTTATAATTACTACATTTATGTGCATTAAAAAAAATGTGCACAATAAATCCTTTCAGTATTCGGAAATGTTAACGTAAAACACTTTTAATTCAACGTTAAAATATGGAATTACTTTCCCTTGGTCGTTATCAACTTGCTGGGCTCATGCCAGTTATTGCGACTACTAAAATACATGCAGTTAGGAAAAGTAACATTTTTCAAAGGTTTATTTCACAAGTTCTCAATTAATCGCGAAGAGCCTAAAGAAAAATAGCTTTGTACAAATTACCTTTCTCCTTAAGAACAAGGTTGAATCCGGTGTTAGGTTCCCAGTCGTCATAGAATCCATGAATTTTGTTAGTTCTCAAAAATTTGAAGTACAGCGCGGAAAAATTGACAGATATAATGTTAATATATGGGAAAATGCCTTTGACAATTTTTGTAATGTCCTACAAGGTTCTGCCTAGTCAAGAAATTAGCTTTATATAATAAGCAAGACCTTGGCAATGCTGTAGCGAATAATTATCACTGAATTCTTACAACTGTGCAGCAAAACTGTTTTGTAGCGGGACATACAACTCAGACTGTTTATTATTTTTAATATTTTGTTTAAGTCTGAACAAGAGATACATTTGTGGCATGTCTGGATTTAAACGTGAACGGCAGAAGCTGCTCTTAAATGAATGAACTAAATCAGAGGAAAAATTTCGTGGCATCATATTGTTGGACCTCATTATAATTCAAAATAATAAACCTGTTTGCTGTCTGTTGACAAAAAAAAAGCATAACCTAGAAACTAAACGCTTTTCCTCCAGAATGGTATCCATGCCAGCCTGTAAAACTGAGAGTTTTGCTGAATATTTCACGGTGTCAGTATCGAGAGCATGGCATGGGTTTCCAGATGCAATCAGAAATGCTTCATCAGCACTAGCATTTAAAAATAATGTCAAGAAATTGGTTACTACTTGTAACATTCATATTGATAGTAAAATTCTTGCGTATAGCCGTAGTATCTGCAAATTTAAAGCCTTTCTTATTCATTACACTATTAGTTTTTCCTGTAAATTTTTTATGTATCTCAAATTATGTAATTGTCATTGTTAAATGTAGCGTAATAAAATAAATAAATAAGTAATTAGTCAATGGGAGAATTAAGTGCGTTTGAACGTGTAATGATTGTAGAGGCCCATGAAGCTAAGCATTCCATCAGATATATTTCCCAACAGTTAAAGGTGTCTTTTCTTACTGATAGCAATGTCGCTATCAAGTGGAGACGTCATGGAATAACTGATGATCTCTTCACAGTAAACTGAGCACTTTCGAAAGCCCTGCTCAAGATCTACTTCCTTGTTAATTTTGTATACTTCAACACATTAAAAATTAGCATTGCCACTGATCCTTTCACTTTATTCATGCGACAATCAAGTGGAACTGTGAACTATGTGAAATTATGAAACATATAAATATGTTTAAAAAAAAACAAACATGTTTATTCCAATCTGCGCAAAACTGCCAATAAATATTTTTAATGAATTCAGTGACCACAAATGTAAAATTTACGTTTTGAATACGACGTTAACATATAGGACTACTTTTCGTATTTCGCTGCGAACTTAACTGGGATCATGCCAGTCAGTGTGTGTCCGTTAAAGTGCATCTAGATAAGGACAGAGATTTATTTCTTAGGTAGATTTCAAAACTGCTCACTTTACTGTGAACATTTTATAAGCACTGTTATGGTAGGCCCAAGAAAATTAACGTGACCAGCGAACTCTGAAGTGTGTTATGCGGATTAACCGTCAGACATCCATATCGGAGGACTTCGACTTCCGCGTGAGCTCGGATAGCGGGGCCAACCCCAGGACTCTCCACTGGGAGGTGACAGCACTTAGTTTTCAAGGTCAGGAAGACACGGTTCATGTACACTTATACCTGACGTCAACGTCACTTGGAATGCTGCAAATAATGAAAGTTCAAGTTATGCCAGTTCTAACCTATGTCTTTATATATATATTTTTTAAGAATTTTGAGTTATGACAGTTCTAATTTCCCGTCACTTGACTGTGGAAGGTGGAATAACGTATAATGGACACGGTTGGTCAACGGTACCTGATCTGGCAGTGGAATGGACGTGTGCGGCCCTGGTGTATGCCTGAAGGACGGTATTTACTTGAATGCGTTTCGTTGACAGTGTAATTTGGCGGCCGGTAGGGTAAAGGTCTGGGAATGTTTTTCTTTGTTCAGGCTTGGGCCATTATTTTAAATCGATGAATCGGTAAAGTCAGGTATGCACATCCCCATCTGAGGCCCGACCTGGAAAGTCGAGTAGATCTCGGGGTGGCGGAGCACCGCAGAAGGGACTGTCTGGCGTCCTGGAGTAGTTGGGCTTCTCCTGGGTGAAAACTCAGAGTGCTTGGAATAATCGTGTGGACCCAGGAGATCAGGGGGTCGGACTCTGGGTGGCACTGGTTGAACCTCCCGCTTGGAGGAGGCCTGGAGGGCTGCTCCTGTAGGGTGAAACAGGTGTGCTGGGATGTCCGCATTAGCTGCCGTTGGAAAGTGACGTATCGTCAGCCTCGGGTAGTAGTTTCGAAGGGTTGATGGTCGCTGATGAAGGGATGCTGGTCTGGTCCGCCTAGTAAGAGGACTCGTTTACGAAGCGCGTTCGTAGAGGTTGGATAGGCCTCGGGCCCATCAAGGTGGCACATGTAGATTCAACTCTGTACGATACTGTTGCCAGGTGAGGTGGTAACTACGCCCACCCACCGCGATTAAAAGGAGTGTAATCTCTTTCTATTGGATTGCATTCAACTGCAGCCAATTAAAGCATGGTGTAATGCTTTACTATACCTATTTCTAAAGTATGCAAGGATCTGGACGGTGTGCGCAGCAATATTATGAGACTGTTTACGTGGCAAATATAATGCCTGACGCAATGATCTGAATTACAATATTAGCCTGAGCTGCGCACACCGAATTTATAATGCTCTGGAAGTTCTCTCCTGTAATACCTAACGGGCTCAGGCGCACGAGGAGCAGTTTGTACGCACAAGCTGTACAAGGCATACAGATAACATGTACAAAGACAGGCCCTGGGTTGGAACTGGGCTGATGGTCGGGCAACCAACCTGTAATGGGTGTAAGACGACGGCGAAGGCTGACAATGCACTCGATGAAAGCCGGTAGCAGATCCCAGTGTGTAGGGAGTGTATAGATTCCGCAACCCAGAGTGCCTGGTTGGATAGTCGTGACTACAGGAATGACTATCCTATTTCAGCCATCCCCCTGGTGGAGGCCTACGTAGCGGTCACCGGTCTTTAACTGAGTGTAAGGGCAGATCGGCGTGAAGTGGTGTAACCTTCCTACTGGATCTCCAGACGAGCCCACTGCTAGATCCGGTGGAGGGTTCTTCGCCATGGCTGACGAACTCCGTTGGGGCCTTCTCGACCTTAGGGGAGGGTTTGCCCCTGTGCTGCTGCGTGGGCAAAGACATGGTCGCTGAAATGGGGCAGCGATGCGAATATATAGCCTAGCGCTGCTCAAGTCCATCTCCACATCCTCGAAATGTCAGGGCTGGGAATACGGTGGAAACACTGTGGCTGACGGAGTGAGGACGATAATGGGCTAGTGGCGGCCCCGCCAGTGCACTGGCGATCAGCCACGGCGAGGTCATGTGCAGTTGTCCAAAGGCTGCATATGTTCTTCGCCTGTGGTGATGACCCGCGAGCCGAGTGCACAACCTCAACTGAGGCCTTCGGGTAGATCTTGGGGGGTGGAAGGGTGAGCTCCGCAGAAGGGACTGTCTGGCGTCCTGGAGAAGTTGGGCTTCTTTGGGTGAAAACTCAGTGTGCATAGTATAGTCGTGGGGACCCAGGGGATCGGTGTGAAGCCCCGCCCTTTGGCCATGCCGATCGCGGGTCGGACTCTGAGTGGCATTGGTTGAACCTCCGCTGGGAGGAGGCCTGGAGGCAGGGATTTTCCTGGTGGTAGAAGCTGGGGAGCTGCAACGGCGGTGCGCGTGGCCTCAGTAGCCGGGGAGAAAGAGGGCATTCCCTCCCACCTAACCGCCACGATACACATGCGTGTCGCCTGCCCCAGGCGGTAGTTTCGAAGGGTTGATGCTGGCTAACGAAGGGACGACGGTCTGGTCCGCCTAGTAAGAGGACTTTTTTACGAAGCGCATTCGTAGAGGTTGGATAGTCCTCGGCCTCATTAAGGTGGCGCGTGCACATTCAAACTCTGTAAGATGCTGTTGGTGAGTGAGGTGGTATCCACGCCCACCCACCGCGATTGGAAAAAGCGTAATCTACTTCTATTGGATTGCATTAAACTGTATCCAATTAAAGCACGGTGTGCCATATTATAGTCTGGCTTCAGACTTTGATGTAATCCGGCCGGTGTGCACAGCATGTATTATTTTAACGACTGAAGTGGCTTAAATGCCTGACGTGGCTTTGTGGCTGAATAAAAAAAACTAGTTCTGGGCGCTGTGCACACCATATGTTGCTCTGGAATTTACTCCAATTTTACCTTTAAGGCACAGGCACACCAGACCCGACTGCACACACGCTGTACAAATCAGTACAAAGAATAATAATTTACTAAGACATTCTGAACAGTGACATACTTTCCATTCTGATGCAGCGGTTTGGAATAGGCATTTTTCCCGTATCAACAAGATAATTTTCCTTTCTAAAGGCTGCTCAAGAATAAGTGAGCACTTTTCTAGACCAACCTTTGGGAAAAAAATCACTGTCCATGACTGCACGTACACTAAAACAAACACTGGCCCGCCGTCTTCCAGTCAAATTGACAGCGAGTTAACGAAAATAGTTTTGAGATTTTATGTATTATATCAAGATTAATATATAACTTTTGGGCTACAAAAATCAAAGTTTCTTGTTTTATAGACATAACGGCATATGTTTGCACGTTTTTAACGCATTTTCTTTTTTAAAGGAAAGAACTGTTTTTATTTCGATAATGCATGAATGAAGTAATCAGGCCCATGGCAATGTTAATCTCGTACATACAGCGTGAGGATACAAACTGAGAGTAAAAGTACCTTCTAAGCAAGGATTTCAGAAGTGCTCAACCAACTGTGAACAGCCTATATAAAGTAATATCAACTGCGTCGTTTTATGAAGATAATCAGTTGGGATTGCTAAACTGATTCATTCGAGATCCACCTTGAACTTAATGGAACATCTCTGTGAAGAGCTGGAGTGTCGTTTACGTTCCAGACATACACGACCAACAGACAAACGTCAACTGTTCGCCATGTGACATGAAGAATGAGAACTCACTCCTCCACGTGCCAGATCTAAGTGAAAAAGCTACTTCAAAGAACGAATTCTGTAATAGCAGGAAAAGCAGGCCTGACGTCTTATTAGTTGCACGGCTTGCTCCTTTAGAAACAGCTGCAATGGATGTGCGGTGACTTTTGGCCGCATGTAATTAACACTGCGTTATGCACACCCATGCTAAAAGTCGGAACTAATGTAGGACTCAGTGCCAGTATTTGAGCGGTATATTTCTGAGCCAAGGATCTCAGTTCCAGCTCTGAGCAACGCATTAATGTACCAATTAAGCTAAGGCAATTTTAGTGAGTGTCATGCCCTTAATAACACTTCTTGGGCATAAACGAGGGAGGGAGAAAAATAACTGTATGGAAATGAAAAAATTTAATTTTAAAATTTGTTTTTATTCCTTTTTGCTATTTAGCTGATTGGAAAGCAGCTTAAAAACTAAACTTGACGTAAGTTTCGAAGTAACACGCGCACCCAAGCCTCTTTTCTTAGGATTTAGAAACAGAGCGCCTCGCACTGGCGTTCCAAACAAGTGTATGGCGGATGTGGGATGCTGCATCCAGGCTGTATCATGATGCAGTATCGTATACGAAGCCGTAGCTTCAAATGATAAAAAATAGGAGGTAATTCTGTAACACGGGCCACAACACGAACTATGTAATATTTTAACAATAAATTGAATATTGCTAAGTATTTTTTTAGTGTATGCTGTGTAATTCTTCTCATCTATCACCCGCTGATCTAACGAGATGAATCTTCTGTGTACGAGGGTTATTCGGGAAGTAAGGTCCGAATCGCCGTAGCTAATCGAATGTCGCGCGAACATTGTAACACGCATGCGCACCGACTCCCGGCATGCCTTGCTCGTCAAACGACGCCATTTGCATTGGTATTGTTGCAGTGTACTGTTTACAGTGTCAGTTCAAAATTTTTAAAACAATTTATCAGCCCGCCGACTGTGAAATGCGGTCAGTGGTTCGGTTTTTGACAGCAGGGAACGTTTCAGTAGCGAAAGTTCATCGACAGATAAGTAAAGTGTATGGTCCCAATGCGATGAGTGACAACAAAGTGTGTAAGTGGGTGAGAGCTTTCAAGGACGGACGGGAAAATATCCATGATGAACCATGATCAGGCCGACCATCAGTGATCACAGAAGATTTGGTCAAAGCCGTGGACGAAAAGATTCGTGAAGACCGGTGAATCACAATCACTTTAGCATTGGAATTTCCGAATGTGGGTAGAACACCTTTGCACAAAATTGTCTCTGGAAAATTGCAATTTCACAAATTGTGCGCACGTTGGGTTCCCAGGCTGCTTACTGAGGAACACCAAATGAAAAGAATGGCTTTTGCTCTTGATTTTTTGGACCAATATCATAAGGAAGGTGATAAATTTTTAGAGAAGATTGTCATAGGGG
Organism: Clitarchus hookeri; assembly: GCA_002778355.1. Taxonomy (NCBI): domain Eukaryota; kingdom Metazoa; phylum Arthropoda; class Insecta; order Phasmatodea; family Phasmatidae; genus Clitarchus; species Clitarchus hookeri. The sequence goes on along the minus strand of NQII01001922.1, from coordinate 332,473 downwards.
ACGAGACGTGGGTTTCTCACATGACCCCAGAGTCTAAACGTCAGTCAATGGAATGGCGTCACCCGACATCACCAATCAAAGTCAAGGTCACGCGGACAATATCAACACGCAAGGTTATGGCAACCGTGTTTTGGGATAGACATGGAGTCTTGTTAGTCGAGTTTATGCAGCAAGGGACAACAATCAATGCAGCCGCTTACTGCGCTACCCTGACTAAACTTCGACGTGCAATAAGAAATAAGCGACGTGGCCTTCTGACATTTGGAGTTTTGTCGCTGCATGACAATGCCAGACCCCATTCTGCCATTGACACCCAAAATCTGATCAGATCTTTTGGATGGGAACAGATTGACCACCCACCGTACAGTCCAGACTTGGCACCGAGCGATTTTCACCTGTTCCGCTATTTTTAGGTATTCTTGCCAATTGGTATCACTCAATAGATGAAGGGTGCCGAAAAATAAGCCTTACATTCGCCGGAAAAGGATAGGTTAATGATAATAACAACTGAGGATGGTAATAAAGGTCCAAGGCCGAGAAGGCGCCAGCTGGTCGGAGAGGTGATCAGGAGAAGCCAGGAACAGGATNGAAATGGATAGGTTAATGATAATAACAACTGAGAATGGTAATAGAGGTCCAAGGCCGAGCAGGCGCTAGCCAGTAGGAGAGGTGATCAGGGGAAGCCAGGGACAGGAAGATAGACATCCCTCACTTCTTGAAGATACGAGAATAAGGACCTAAATGCTCCCAGAGAGACCACCTACCAACCACATGACGCACAGACCTATTGCGGGGGAGGGGCACTCCCTCACATAGGAGTGGTCACTCCCCCCCCCCCTACAATGCACTGCTACCTATCACTCGCCCTCGCGGGCCCCAGGTTGTGGCTGTCACCTACGCCCTCAGACCCTCGAGGGGAGGAAAGGCACGTCCCTTTGGTTGACAGCGACCGCTGGCGAATGCAAGGCCCACCAGACTAACACAAATTAACACAAGAAAACATAACACTCAGCTCATATATTATAGAAAAATACCGGGCATGGCAATTCACCCACCATCGTACCAATTAAATATAAACAAAGAAAACAAGGAAATGTCCAAAGACCACTGTAATCACAGGACATGGGTACCATGTTTGGTTGAGCGGCAGAAACGTCGCCAACACATAAGCGAGCCGAAGAGAGTGCGGGTAGGCACAGATCGCAAAAGAGCCTCACTAACATCAAGCACCCTAAGAGAAGAGAGTGACTGGGGAAACCACACCCCCTTCCACGAGACAGTGATCGGGAGTACGGTCACCCCAGCCACCCCAAACTCATCCATCACGGACTTTATCACTCCTGGTTCCTCGTAGCGATCACGCTTTTTGTCAAAAGACCATTTTAACCCTCGACATTGGACGACCTGACCGTCCAGAATATAGGCGGATTCCTGACCAGGTTTTCGCAGTCCATCGGCAGTCCTATATCTTGGTTCACGACGTAGTTGGAACCCCTTCTCAACAAGGCGGTCTGCTACCACCCTCAAAAGGTGGTCGTGCCGAGAGATCCACGCATCATGGGTGCGAGGGCATTGCTGCACCACATGATACGCGGTCTCGGCATCTGCACACCCCGCCCGACATTTAGGCANAAACAAGTGGGAAGGCCGCTAAGAAAGCGGGCAAGGCTCAGAAAAACATCTCCAAGGGAGACAAGAAGAAAAAGCGCAAGAGGAAGGAAAGCTATGCCATCTACATCTACAAAGTGTTGAAGCAGGTTCACCCAGACACTGGCATATCATCCAAGGCCATGAGCATCATGAACAGCTTCGTCAACGACATCTTTGAGTGCATCGCAGCAGAAGCAAGTCGTCTAGCTCACTACAACAAGCTGTCCACCATCACCAGCCGCGAGATACAGACAGCTGTAAGACTTCTGCTGCCCGGGGAGCTGGCCAAGTACGCAGTCAGTGAGGGCACCAAGGTAGTCACCTTTAGGTAGGCAATCGCTTCGCCACATATGACGAGGTGAACGAAGCAGTTACATACTGGTTATCCTCACAGGCGGCAGACGTCTATGACTTAGGCATACAAAAGTTTGTAGAACGTTATGAAAAATGTTTTAAAAAATATGGAAACTATGTAGAAAAATAGAGAAACGTGTAAGAAATTAAACAAAAAAAGTTTTTTTTTAAATCTGTGATGATTTATGTTTTATAAGAATTCGTCCCTTACTTTCCGAATAACCCTCGTACATTCATGGAGTTCCCTTGGGAAATACGCTGCTGACGGATTAGTGCGACTCGTCCAAACGTCGATACAATATTACAAATACTTAGCTACTAAATTGTATCGGTTAACAAATTGATTTTGTAACTCTATTACAAAGCAGAATGAACGACACAAGAAACGGTTAAGACAACGAGTATGTCCTAGATCCGGATAACATAAAACACGAGAATTCAAGAAGTGTTATAAATCAGACAAATTCGCAGTTGACCAGTTTGGGTTCATCATACATCAGAAAATAAATGCAAGTAAATTTAAAAGGTCAAACAAAGCTTATATTCATGGTCGAATTAACAACATTAGAAGGAAAAGAGGGGTTCACTAGAACCTGGATGCTGGATGGGGACTGCGAGACTCACTGTGGCAATTTTAGATGACATCTCGTAGCAAACTTCTGCTCTGTTATTCGTCGTCAGTGGCAGCCATCTTGACTTTCCTTTTTTCCCTCCGGAAATTCCCTTTCCCTCTTGCTCTATCATTCCACCTTGCCACTTCATGCTTTTGCATTCCGATTCTTTTTCTCCTGCCCTTGCATTCCAATTATTTTTCTCCCGTTGTTTCATTCCGATGTCATTGTGTTTCTCGCAATCTGTCATTACTTCCTCACGCCCGTTCTTTACCTAGGTTTTTTTTCTCATATTCCTTTAGGTCTCCTTTGTGTTTTTTATTTATCTCGTGCCCTCTCATTCCATCCTGCCTCCCAACCATTATATCCCTCGGAGGGTTTTCTCAAATTCATTCCAGTCTCCATCATTTTCTCTCTCGTCCCCCACCCCTATCTTAATTTTCGTGCCCTCTATCACCGCCGACGTCGTCTGCTGTAGGCGGCCAGCATTTATTCCCGCATCCGCCACCAGAGTGTGCTAAGGTGTTTCGGTTTAGGTCATCCATCTTTAATTCCCGAGCCTGCCGCCATATTTGATTCCCGCACCCGCTACCAGAGTGTGTGAAGTTCTACAGTTGGCGGCTAAGAGCGCTGGTATCGGCGTGGCCATTTTGTTTATGTGAGTTGGTTCACTCGTCGCCAGCAGAGGCGTACTAGCATCGGGGAGATTAGTTCAACCGTTGGCCGCCAGGAGCGCAGGAAATTTTTTTTTACTTGGTAGCTATTTCGGAACTCAAAAAATGCAGGAGGCGTGCGGTTTCGATCCGACCACTCTTGAATCGCCAGTCCGACATCTAGAACCACACGACCACCATTGCATGTGGAGTGTTAGGAGATTAAATAGCGTATACACGTGTATCGGCCTACGTACTCGAAATACAATAAACTTTTAATAGCAAAAAAAAAAAAAGTAATTGCACGGTAATGAGAATTAATAAAGTAAATACTCGCATCGGCCTACACACTCTCCAGACAATAAACCCATGACATAAAACACAGCAGGAACCACATGCGCATGCGCACGTACACACACCTCATACTGGGGTATTCACAGCACCCATATCACCCCTTTTTCTCTGAAACAACGCGACACCGGATGTTCGTAAAAAAAAAGTGTGATAACAATACCCTATATAAAGCATCGATTGGTAGTAATCCCATTCTTCGAACACACTGGAGGTAGGGGTATGGGGGGTGAGATTTGAAATTGCAAATGGGAATGCGAGTCGCATAAGGTATCGCTGGATAAATCGTCTAAAAGGAGACAACATTTACTAAGACACTCTGTTTCTGACGTGCATAGTTTACGCACGATAAATTAAATCATATAAGCATATGGTTTGTAACGTGCGTAGTTTACGCACAATGAAAATTGATCGGAAACGAAATTTACTTACTACAATCTAAAGGAAATAATCGGAACATGTGGTTTTTCTGGCGTGCATACCTAGTGTACGTGCAATCAAAAGGACGTCGGGTGTACGGTAAATGCCGGTATGGTGGGAGAGTACTACAGTGAACTGGGAACTGGGAACACTCATTCGCACGCGGCACTTTTCATAAGTGTTCTAAATGTCGATCAACCTATATCAGACACGACTCTGCTCTCCTTCTTACATTCGCGGTTGCTCGGCGGACCTCAGCACAGCCGAGAGATCCACATGCTGCTCTGATTCTGTCTTTCAAGTCGTTCCTCGTTGTTGGACGTATGCAGTAGACGATGTCTTTAATTCTCCCACACAAAAATAAGTAATTTGGGGACAAGTTTGGAGAACGTGGTGGCCAAGCTACAAGAACCACTCGTCTGATACACCGTCTGGGGAATATCATGTCAGCAACTAGCCGAGCTCTGAGTGAAAATTGAGCACGACAGCCATCCTTTTAAAGCCACAGTGTTAATCTCAGAGCGAGAGGGACATCTTCGATCAGCTGACACAAAATATTCTCTTGGAAGTCTGCATTTACTGCACCATTCAAGTGCCCTTCAAAATAATATGGTCCTGCGACACGATGTCCGAGAAGGCCACACCAAGTATTAAGGCTCCACTCATGCTGGTTATCCATTTGACGAAGCCAGTGTGGTTTGACTGTATTTACTTAATTTTCCATAACTACTTCGGTACATACAAAGAGAGAAAGATAGTTTGTATGAATTATCAGGAATTAATGGGTGGTGCATAAGCGGGTAAGAGCCAAATTGTTACTAAGAAAGCGAAGAGGCAACACAACGCCATTTTGAGTCGAACCCGTAACAATTGACAAGTTATCCTGTCCAAAGAACAAATGGTCTGACGAAACGAATGAAAGCAGCTGTATAATGATTAACACAATTTGGAAGCCATTCATCTTACACAGGCAAGCTCAGCATTCAGTCTACTGTATTTTAATATCGCTATTATCATCTCTTCTTCAGAGACATTCATCTTACGTTTCAAATATTTCTACCAGTTGACTAATGAATTCAGTTTAAATAAGTGTGAGTTTGTTTATATACTTAATATCTGCCAGACTGATCAAACTGAAGTATTTCTAACTGACGTGTTACTGTTTCGTGGTCTGTGGTGTTCTGACGTCCCGATCCCTACTGGCGTTGTTCTTAGTAGCTATCAGTTATACGCGCAGACTTTAGTGTAAGCGTGACTCCGTGGAAACGAATTTTCACCGGCGACTGCACCGAACAATGACTGGTACTTTCCACGAACAAGTATCTAGATTTGCAAGCAGTGGCGTACGCAGGCCCATTTTCAGAGTGGGCTATCAAAAATGCAGGGGGAAAAGTTTTGACTCTGAAAATTAGAATTTAGCAGTAATTAAGCTTATTTCATGACAAAATCATGCGTGTTCTTCTGACACTTATTTTTGAACCAAAATGGGTAAATACGTTTATAAATACACATTCGGCAAACTTCAGCTATTCATTTATATCGGGCAATACATTTCAATTACGAAAATGAAAGTAACATCTTTACAAGTTTTCCCTATACAAGGCCAATGAGGCACCGACGATACTTTACAAGCCGGCATTATCATAGCGCGATAACTACATATATAAAAATTCGGGCTCGGGGGAGGCGACCGGTTTCTTTTACCCCCTCCCCCGCCTTCCTAATAGGGTGTACGACCCGTTTGCGACGTTCATAGAGGCGACGATTATTTTGAGTGTGCCTGCCATCCTAGCCCTTAGCTCAGCCTTGCTTTCTGTGGCTGGAGGACCAGCCAGAGGTTTTCTCGTGCTCCAAGGACGCTAGGCGCGCTGGTAGACCCGGGACAGATGTGCGCTATGTGGAGGGTTTCCAGGCCCCCGCTGCTAGTTTTTGCCAGCCCCCGCCCGTCATAAAGGAACCGAGGGTAAGGCACCCCGAACAACTGTCCCGATGGTCCCGAGCGGGGGGAAACCGAAACACCCGAACCCCGTGTGGGGGACGGCACAAAAAGCGGTCGGCACAGTTAAGGGGGAAGGGTCCCTTCCTTTGTTAGGTGTCCCGGGACCCCCAGGCAGGCTAGAACTGAATCCGCAGACGAAGAGTCATCGACTAGTGGCAGTCGGCACGTCGCGAAAGACGCACGCGGAGGTGTCCCAGTTGCGGCGCGGCTCCTCGAAGGACAGCGCCCTGGAGCGTGGGAGTCCAAGGGGAAGAAGCGGGAAGACCTGGCATCGATCGGCCGCCATGACGGCCGGGGAGCCCTGGTGGTGTGCGTGCGGTGGAGCCAGCGGGGGAAGGAAGGAAGGAAGGAAGAGAAGAAGAAAGTAGTCGTGAGTCCAGCGAGGGCAGCCGGGAGAAGCGCCGGCTCTCTCCTCCGGAGGGTCCGGCGTCGCACGTCAACAACGAGTCAGGCGTCGTCGGGAGGACCCGCCACGCCAGCCCGTGGGTGAGTAGCGTCTGCATCGTCAGTGCCCCTCGCGATCGATACCCCGCGCCGGCGTCATCCTGCGCCCGGGCGCCATGCTCCACACACCACAGCTGTCCGCTCGCAGAGTACGTCACATCACCGCTGTTTACCGACGCCTACTCGTTCGTTAAGGCACTCGCCCACCCAGAAGCTTGGGAGCGATAAGGGCTACACTGGCACTATATCGCTCTTAAGCCACATCGCTCTGAACTGGCGTGCAGTGTTCTCGTCGTGCTGCGTGTACCCATGGGCCTTTCAGCCGTGATCCTAAATTTTATTGATGAAAAGTCTTTAGTAAAGCTCAATACAGGATCCTACCGTAGTTTCGCTCCTGAGCTGGTACTAAGTTAAAAGCACGCGCGATGTCTAAGTCTTGATGTCTAGAGTATGCTTTATTTACGTACGTAAAACATTGAGGGAGACGTTTAATAGCTTCGTTAAAAAAAAGTATTTTTTTTAATGCCATACCGCGCCGCAAGTGCCAGGTAGGCGACCACCTTAACTTACAAAATTTATCTGTAGTTTCAGCCGTCATACTACCAGAAAAAAATTGCCTTCCTAAGCCCTAAAGCTCATGAACGAACGTAGTCGCTCGACGCTATAGTTTGCACTGTGTGTTATGAGGTCGTCCACCATGTTTGTTGTTTATCAAGACAGGGCGTCGAGAAAGAAATTTTTCTGTCTTTTTTAAGCAGTGGTGGCAACCGTCCGATCTTTCCTGCGCATGCGCAGATTCATAACCCGCGGTAGAAAACAAGACGGGGTGTGTGCGCGAAATAAAGCACGGAGTCTGCGCAGCTGGTGAGATTATTTCTGCCCTCACGGTCCAAGTGCCGTATGTACAAGTTTGGGTGAGGAATTGTGTAGAGAATTATGGGTAACTGTATATGCTGGGCTTTAGGCGCCACGCTATTTTGGCCGAATCGATGACGGTTTGCATACACTATCTGGCATTGTCCATGATTTATGTGTTTCAGAAAGCCCTGTGATCAGGAGGTCGCGTAGGTTTCAGTCTTCCATTCTCTTGTACACAGCTGAACTAGAATAATGTGCTAAATAAACTACAACGTAAAATATATAGCTAAGTAGTCTAATAAATCAATACGTTTATTCAAGATGGCTCGGGTGGTCGCAGCGAGTCTTGAAAAAAGTGGCGATCGATGATGGCAGTTTGAATGTAGAGCAACACGAAAACAAAAGTGAAATGAATGAAATACATTAAACCGCTATGTAGTTACTACAGTCGCGTATGCTAATTTTCAAAATGAAATGACATTGAGTTAAAATAAGTTTTGAGGTTTTGGGAACTAATACCACTCAACCGTATTGCAATAAAATTGTAGTCATGTATCTGATTCAAGCTTTGACTCGATAAGTTGCATGTGCATTTTACGTCCCAAGTAGTGCCACAGTTAAGTGGCAATGCGATGTATATGTTTATTTTTAGTGTTGTTTACCGGATGTTAGAAAGGTCACGTTTTGTCCTTTTTTCTTCTCTTGAGTTTGCCAAATTTATAAAATATTATTATAAATACATTTTTGTTAGAATGAACAGAATGTTTACCATTTGCCTGGTTGCGTTCCATTCTCTTAAGGTATTTATTTTTAGTGTAAGGTTTTTAACCATAGGGCTTACACTAAATATTTTATAGTCTCGTAATCTGATAAAAAATTAGCGATATTATTATTTTTAATAGAAAAAGGTAAGATACTCAAAGATTAAATACCACACTTCTCGTAATAGCAGTATTCTTACTTTAACTTTAATTTTATTTTATGCGTTAGTAAACAAACAATCGATATACAAATATATTAACCTTTTGTGATGTGATTTCTTGAGGACTTTGTTACACGCACCATACAGAGTGAATTATTATTAGACTTTCGTCGTCGTTTACCAACGTTCAACGAAAAGCATTCTCTAAAGTCTGCGTTAATTGTTATCATTATAAAATTAAATAAATAATTCCAAGTCGTTACTGTTATTAACACTCATATAATTTATTGTCTATTAAATTGCCTAAGTATGCGATGAGTTTATTTCTGTGAAACGTAGTATAATATATTGCGAAATAAAATATTTATGATGTCGCCTGCACACTGAAATTACACAAGGCACACTATAAATGAACGAATCGGCATTTTCATCCACATCTAAGAACAGTAGGTAGTAATTAAAACGAAATTTTTTTTCAGTTTTATTACTGACGTAAAATTTAATTCGAAAATTGTTATGAATTGCNTATATTGCGAAATAAAATATTTATGATGTCGCCTGCACACTGAAATTACACAAGGCACACTATAAATGAACGAATCGTCATTTGTCATCCACATCTAAGAACAGTAGGTAGTAATTAAAACGAAATTTTTTTTTCAGTTTTATTACTGACGTAAAATTTAATTCGAAAATTGTTATGAATTGCTATTATAATTACTTAAAAATATTTCTGTTCGTGTAAACTTTATTACTTTATTTATATTTTAAATCAACGCTAACAGGCGAACGCTTACTGCAGGCCGTTCAGTAACATAGAACGAACACTAACTAATTAAATTTTAAAACAAATAGGCATCAAAATACGATCAGGATACATTGTAAAAGGTATAATTAATTAACAACTTTATAATTATTACATAAATACGAACGGCATAATTTACATGCGGCGGCATTAGCCAAAACAATAAACAGGTATAAACATATTGTGTTAAATAAACTTAATGAACACTGATCTTACTGTTATAAGCTATCAATTATACTTCCTTGTAGCTTCCAAAACGGTAGTCTATTTATACAAGTAAGTTGTTAAATTAAGTTTTATTAAATTGATAAAGGCTTGTCTAGTTTCATTAATTAATTTTGGGCAACGATTACTGTTATGACAAAAAAAAAATCTTACACACAAATATGATTTAACTAGAAATTTATGTAACTATGTGACACACCATGAAACAATTTTGTCATGTTGGATTTCTGTAAAAATATTAATTATTTTGTCGATATGATTCAGAATCTTACCTATGCAGGTGTGTCTTCAGTAATGCAAATGAAACATAAACAATGATAAAATTCATTAAACCATTTTTATTTACAAAACGCTTACAATTAAGTCTTCAAATATAAAAATAATATTATAAAGACATTGCTATTACTAGAGACGTTAGCATTCGCTATTCTATTAAATATTTTAGACGTTTCAAAACCTGAAAATCAATTTTCCATGTTGATAGCGGCCAAAATATTTCAATGCCATTATCTTAATTTTGGGTGGTTAAAACCCATTCCCTTAATATAGCTATTAAATTAAAATATAATCTATGTATTTACTTAAGTACAATAATGCAATGCATTAAAAATAGTCACATGACATTCAATATAAAATTAACTGAATTAATGAGAAAAGGTTGTAGAAAGAGAACGAGCGAGAGAGATAGAGAAATAAACAAGAGTAATATAAAGACAAATATTGGTGAAATCTATAATAGTTACGAAGAGCCAAAAATGACTCCGAAAAATAAGGGAAATTAACAAACACATTGTTACGTTCGTTAAGAAAAAAAAACTGGAAAGTTAAACTAAATTAATAAATAATTTGCATTAACACGACTTACGAGCTGTCATGTACAAAAATTACGCCATACTGTACACATAACAGTAATTACGGTAATTTTTTTTGTCACTGAACTGTAAAGAATTTCAACGAAAATTTGTTTATTTAGCAATTAATTTAATAGAACATGTAGTCTGTTCAGTGATTGTGACGTTGGGACAATTACATAATAAAATATAATAAAACCATTACTGATGAGTTACAAGGAGCATTAAAAAAATCTCGTAGATCTATTACTAACGAATAGTTCACAAATAAAAATATCCAATAATTAAAATAATATTTAAAAGCATTAGAAAAGTGTCGTAATTATTCTTTGTACCAATACGCCCTATGGGAAAAATTCCATTATTCTTCAATAGAAAATATTTTACTTAAGACAAGGTTATTTTTATGCACAATAGTTGGTAAAATAGATACAAAATTTAATTTCACGTTAAAATTTGTAGCACTGATTTTTTTATCGTAGTACATTTTAAATTGAATTTTAAGGTCATAGTCAAAAAAACATTACACGTTTGGCCCATGTTAGGTAATTAACTACTATGTTAATGTATCTGTGTGTCAAACATTTCGAAAACGTAACTTTTTCTCAAATATGTCAACAGACTGTCTCCTTGAATATGCAAACATTTTAAAGAGAAAGCTACTTTTGTTTCGTTTAAAGTCAATGTTTTGGGCATAGCCCTCTGAAGTGCCTAGAAAAGTAATGCTTTATCTTCTAATTAGCTGTAGAACTTAGATAAAATGTGCTGAATTTCACGACTGGCAAAAATTTAAATTACATGACTAATTATAGTAAAATACGTAGCTCCTGTAATAAATTATGATACTGATAGCAGTTTGGAGCGTTGGATATTGCGTATCGGAGCTAGGCACTTGGTCATTCATTTCTTTTCACTCTCCCATCATTTTACCATAGATGAAGTTCGGGTTTTGTGGACCCCGCTTTTGTTTTTCCAGTATTTTTCAGAAACTTCACTAGAAATTTTACATTCGTCTATGGTATATTACAGCTTTATATGTGGGTATACGGTATACATATGACTTACACATTTTATTAATTATTCGTACTTTATGTCTTGATATTCGCACAAGTATGTAAAGGTCCACTTTACCAGCACTGTTCGGGTAAAGTGGATGAACGGGTTATTTTTTCCCATTCTAAATTTAAAAAAGTACAAATCCCAATTGTAATCTATTGTATGCAAGTATACAGTTGGTACATGTTTGAGACACATTACAGTTATAAATAATGATAATGAACATAAATAAAATTAATATAGTATATTATTAAAATAATTCAGAACGTGTTCTTGGCACACATGAAAATATTATACTAAATTAATATTAAGGCGCACCAAACACACTATCTACAAATACTATGTGTAGAGTCTGATTAGGATTTGCAAATATCACATACAAAGTCGGAAGTTTCATTATCAGCACGTTCTTCAGGACACCGGCACAACCACTCTTTTTTCTCCATATTTGTCATCCGAAAATTTTCCACAGAAGTAGATACACACACCATCAGTTTCATCAATCCTGCGATGTTCAACACGTCGCTTTCTGTTCGTAGTCTTACCAGATGCTTCAGTTGTTCACTTTCTGTACTCGTAACTAGGTTATAGATAAAATCAGATAATAACGTGCACGATCACAGTTTCATAGTTGTAAGTAAAAAAATTAACTATTACTAATGAAAACTGAAGTAATGTAAACTACGGCGAGGTAAAGTGTACCGGTGTCACTTTAGCCGTGATTGGCAGGGCCACTTTGGCCGACCCACGCACGTTGTTTTTCGAATGGTGTTGTACTATATGTAAACTACTTGCTTACTACGGTTTTGAAACACCTGCCATGCACACAGACACCTGTATCATTATTTTAAAAATATTCTAAGCCATTTTGTTATCGTTAATAATTTCAACACGTTCAACAATCATACATACCTGCAAAATATTTCAATTCNGACTAATGTATTGTGACCGAGTACTTAATGTGTCTCTTGCTAGGTAGCAGCACCTACATTAAGTTTTACAGCGTGGGTCCAGTTTAACCGAAGGATCCACAATAGCCGAACTTCCTCTAGTTATGTACGTGTAATATGCAATAATATTAGCTTGGATGCAGTGCAAATATTCAACTTTGGCAGTTAGAACGTTTATCTACACAAGTGAAACTGCAATATGCCCTTGGTAAAGCAATTGCAGATATCAATAAACTGGAGTTATTTGTACAGCAACTGCATGAGTGGTAATAGGGTCATAATTTAGATGATAATTTTACACCACACACACATGTGCTTTGCATCCACGCAGAACCAAGAGTTTTGCACTGTACGAAGACACACGTTGTTGCAAAATGCAGCAGTAACATGAAACCTTAAAATAGGCCTGTCCGTAAAACAATAGAAAAGCTAATACTTAACATCCTTCCGAATTGGTTTTAAATTAACAATAGCCTTTAACTCACACTTAAGCTACGGATATACCTAGTTGCAATGTTAAAATGATAACGTTCAGGCACATATCCCAACAAAATATTTTTTGTAGAGTCTATGCAACTTAATAAAAAGTGGAGATGCAAGAAAAGAATTGATTTGTAACATTCATTGGAAATAATTAACGTTGTAATACAATTTTGGTTTGATAACCTTCCAAATATTCCTTCCTCTTCAGTTCACCGAAAACCAAATGGGTTACCTTACACACTTTCCATTATTGATAATTGAGAAAAGTCAGGTATAAGTTTTCTCTTCGCAAGAAATTCCTAGATATCTTAAAAATTCCTAATAGAGGAGTCAGTTACTAACTACGTCGCTGTCTAATAAATATTAAAAACATTTCGTCACAAATTTTAAATACTAAAAATTTTAGTATGGTAAATAAGTAAAAAAATGTGGTCTTTTGTAGGAAACTTATACATATTACTTGAAAATCGCTCTTGTTGGTGGATAGTGTACAAGAATAAACATTGGCTCCATATTGTTAGATTTAATTAATGGTGCACGTAGTAATGTTTCCCAGTACTGCCAAATTAAAAGACAGAAAGAACATGGAGATTTTTTGTGTGATGGCATATCATGGCGAACTAGTTTAGGCCTATAAACAGTTCAGTAATAGTGTACGTTAAACGTACAGCAGAACTGCCCGACTTTTCAGGGATTCAGAGATAGGGCGATATTTTAAAAAACCCGACGTGTTTCTAAATTCTTTCACGAAGATACATTTCTGAGAGTTTTGTGGATATAAATTTTTCATGTATTTCGATAGCCGGTCTAACACGGACAACCAAACTAACTGCAGAAGTTATAGTTCATTTCTGACAATGGTAGATTTTTTTTTTTAAGTTGCACTCTACTGCTGCAGTGTTGAACCTGGAAAACTACCAACGTGGTAAATTTCTTTATGCGTGTAATTGTTTACACAAACTCACAAAAGGTGGCGTATATAATAATAATTATAATATTAATAATAGGGCCCAGCAATATTAATTATTATTATAAACACGTTTTTCCTTATAATTAGAAACTTATTTGAAAATGGTTGAAAAAAAAATCACCCAGACATTAAAATACACGGTGCGCAATTTTTTTTATTTTGAATTTTTACGAGGAATTTCTTGCAAACTAGTTGCCAGCGATAGTTTTGTAACACTTCAAATAAATGAGAGTAAATTTCATGAAATCTTAGTGTGGAATGTGTAAAACTAATGTTGAATTGTAACAAACATGTGGTGTAGACTTCACGTTAATAGTAAATATCGCGATACATAGGCCTAAACAATTTTGTATGTATTCTAAAATAATGTTTTGTAAATATACAATATTTTAGCTGTATAGTTACAAGAAAATCATTTGCTTCTAGTTTAAAACGAATTCTTTGTAAAAAATACACACATTTTCTACTGTGCACAGTTTGTTAAAAATAAAAAGTGTCGCAAAATGGGCGTGCGTTTTTGCGTATTTTATTTTCGAAGTACGACTCGTGCACGGGCAATAAATAGATAGCGCGGAATTAGAATGCGATCACAGTGTTGTGTAATGCAACTTGTCGGTCGCTTTCATTGACTGATCCGCGGACATAGAATGCATCATGGTATTTACGAAAAAAAACTTTGACACCTATAATTTAATTGGTAGAAATTCACTAGGAAAAGTTCAGCGGAGTCACGCACACAAGTCTCGCAATTAGCAGATTGGTATTATTTTAAAGTTATGGTTAGCTACTTAAATCTTTTTCTGGTTCAGTAACGTGTCACCCGATCCTGCTTTGGTTGTTAGTTAGTCGTAGGCGTGCAGAGGGTTAGGTAATGGGGTTGCAATCAGCAAAATGAAGACCCACTTTTGCAACATTAAAAACACAAAGTAAGAATATATTGAAAAATAGTCAATTTATTGGTAGTTTCGAACATGCAAACCGCCAAGTAAAAATACGAAATTGGCAAGATANCCCCCCCCCATCCGGGCTGCGCAAGCCTATGTTTCAGTTATTGGTTCAGAATCCATCACAGACGTGTAGAATAAAGTATGGTACATGACAGTATACGACAAATGTACAAATGTGTAGCTCATCGCCGAAACTTAGCGCGAAGTTTCCCTACCCATGGCAGAACACGCTGACTTTAGGTAGGCCTAAGGGCTCAAGAATTTCCCTTACGTCTGACACAAAAAAGTTGCACGTGCGTTTAGGAGATTGTGCTAAGTAAAAACACGATATTTCGAATACGCTACAACGCAGTTCTCCACCAAAGTGTGCTTTCTGTTCATTTTTATGCACTGTAATGCAGAAGCATTAACCATTCAGGCAACACGGAACGAAATTCTGTACTGATAACCAGATGCAGGGTATTTATTTATGCATGGTTTCAGGAGACATAGATCAGTTTCTTTTCAACAAACCTTCGAAAAAAAAAATTATATTCCGTAACTGCGTATGTTTCGCTGTTAACACTGACAAGATAACAGTATTGTTGGCAATAAAACAAGTATAGTCCATCCACGGTTACTTCCAACTTTTCTTAAGGCCCTGCTAAGGAAATACCTCCAGGATATTCCTCCGCCTCATTAAAAGAAAACTTTACCAAGTCTAAAAAATTGCACCAAAGGGACAGTGCCCCGCATTCGTGCGCACTCAGTGTAATAATATTTTTCATAAGAACTATATCTTACTAGACATTACGACACACCTATTTTCTCAGTGTTTATTCATACTAATTATAAATACAATCTTATAGTTTATAGATAAATATAAGTAAAAGTTCAATTTAGTAAAAAATAAATTATTTTTATGTTAAAGCAAGTATTAAACACTTGTGATGCATGCCATATTTATGAAACAACCAAACACGTCACACATGGTGTGATTTTTCAAAGGCTTGATTCAAAAAGTGTGAAGAAACCACGAATAGACTGTAGTGAAATGTCTAAACGTTTTATTAAAAAGTGCAAAGGTAAATCGGAGGGCCTCTGATATTAGATTGTTTTTGTTATGTAAACCACAGAGTAAGTTTAATACAACAGGAACTTACTTTTTTCAATATAATTTTACCGACACACGAATTATAATAATTCGGTTCACAATAAATTTTTACTCTAGGCGGGAGGATACACGATTAGGGAGGATCGGCTGTCAAAACCTTCTCCAAGCCACCCAAATCTCTTCATTAGCTTCAACAAAAAAAAGGGGGGGGGCGGGGACCAAGTATGGCTATACCGTGAAAGGAACTGTGGTTAAAACGAATTTCTGGTCGCGTGTGCGCAAGGCCATGTATCATGCGCGTTGTTCTGCAGATCACTGAAGCCGCCAGAGACACGTTTCGCACTATTCCCGATTCTTCGTGCAGTACATGATCTACGGCGAAATTCTAGTACAGAGATATGGGGATTAAAACTACGCAACTTGGATTGCGTATACATTGCGTTAGTAATATTGGCAGCCGTACTGCAAACACATTATCCGGTGAAATGGTAACAAGTTTTGAGCGGACGACACAAAATTAATTTGTAGTAGCCCATCTGAAATGTCTGTACGTTATTACAAAGAGTCAGTACCTTGTGATCACTTTACAAGCGGTTTTTGTAATTTTTTAAAAACATTTTTGTGTTGACCACCCCAACTGACACGGCGAATTTCTACAGAATGTTTTTCGATGTTACCTAGCAGCGCAATGCGACGCAGTTACTTAACGTGAAAGTGTAAATCTGTCTTGAGTAGGACATATTTTTCATTCGACCAAAAATGTTATTTATATTTCACAGTTCCAATGTATTCCTACTTCCTTAGTTTAGATACAGCAGAGTTCACAAGACCACTGCAAAATAATAAATGGAATCACCTGTTTTTTTTTTGCATACGTCACAACTTTACGTGAAAAAATTGGACATATTCTCGGTACTAATCCCTGCACTGCATCTTGCCACTGAGTAGTTAGGTAAAACTGGCCCTTACATCGCAAACTACAGCCACACACGCCACAAAAACGGCGTCACTGGCCAGCAACATGGTGGAATGCCGTGTGTCAGTCAGTGCCCGGTATCCTACTTGGCAGGGGGCAGCCCAGCACAAAAAGCATGGAAGGAGAAAGAGTTAGCACTTCCAGGTTAGACATCAAGTCTTATTTGATGGCCGTATTTGGGGTCATAAATGATTATTTGTTGCCAACCACACATCACGAACTCTAATTCTTCATAATTTCATGAAATTTTATTTATAACATGTGGAATTAAAGAAAACATTTTTTAAGAAAACGACATGAGCTTATTCCAGTGAATTACATTATAAATTATATTTCTAATATATACCTATTATATATATTTTTTAAACTTCTTAAAATAAAAGTTTTTTTTGTCCCTGCAGGCTGATAAAAAAATGTAAATTATCGGTGTATTGTAAACAATAAGAAACAACTGTAATGTTTGTGAAAGACATGTAAATGAAAAATTACGAAACCTGAAGTTTGTAAGATAACTTGCTTGGGGGTGGAGTGGGGACAAAAGAATTTTTGCTTATATTTTGGGGTTAGAATTTTCGTAACAAAGCACTCAAATTTTTATAACACTCGTATTTACGAACACCCAAATTACAAATGTGTATACGATTTAAATAAAAAATGTATTCGTTGCACAGAAAACATACTTGAATACCGTTAACGAATCTTCTGTAACGACTTCGAAAAGCCCCGAAATTGAATAACTTCTGGCTGGTAACGATCAAGCAAGTTTAAAGAGCAGGAATGCCACCAAACATACCAAACGACACCATGTTTCATAAAACGATAATTGCTTACCATAACGTTTTCTCGATAGAATTAACATGCATAACCGAAGCCAGTATTATTGAAATAATAATAAATAAAAATATTTTGCCATAAAATTAATAACATTTATAAATAAAGTCAGTGTGCACGTTACTACAATGTTGGTGTATAGACTATTCGCGATTTCTTCACAAACCTTTCAAAAATCACCCCATATATTATGTGTTTGGTTGCTTCTTATAAATGTCGTGTATCACAAACGTGTTATACTTGTGTTAACATACAAGTATATTATTTTTGGTTTAATTGAACTTTTACATATATTTTATGTATAAATTATATTTTATTTATAATTAATGTTAACGAAAACAGGGAGAAAATGGGCGTGTTGGTAACGCCTAGAAAGAAATAGTTCTTATGCAAAATATTATTACACTGGGTCCACACGAATGTGGTGTGTCGTCCCTTTGGTGTAATTTTCTAGACTCGGTAAAGTTTTGTTTAGCAGGAGTCGGAGTAAAATCCTGAAAGTGGAACTAAGCAGCGCTTCAGAAGATTGTGAAGTAAACATGAATGTCCTATAAACAATCGTTGATGCTCAATGAGAACTCTGTTGTCCATATCTAGCGTCACTCCCCTTCCATCCCCTGGCACAGCCAATAGGGAATCCTTCGCAGCACACAGTAACCAATAAGACGCGAGGCCCGATCCCAGAGGCTCGCGCAGCCAATCAGAGAATTGGGCACGCCCGCTTCTAAAGGAACCGCGAGTATCTTGCGTCGCGGCACTCGCAGTGTTCCGACATGCAGTCTCTTCTCTTCCGCCTGTCCTGGGGTCATTGCGCGCCAACAGGTGCTCCCGGAAAAGAAGTCCTCCCGAGAAGCAAGGCCGAGTCCAGTCCGCGACTAGTTGCCGGGCCGGTCGAGCCGCCGGCGGGAGGAGGCAAGGAACCAGTTCCTCGGCTAGTCCTGCCGGCAGGACCTGTTCTCCACCCCCCCCCCGCCTTCCTAGTCTTTTTTTCTCGAGGC